>JBAMAV010000245.1:0-35833 GCA_037043315.1 Amiota communis
AAAAGGAGTTGTTGTACGCTGAACCCAGAACACTTGAGTTCAATAAGTCAAGTAATCTGAGTCAGCAAAGATATAAAACATTGCAGCAAAATGACGAAAACTATGTAAACGATGTCCTATATAAAGAATCATAAAAAAATATTAATGCTAACGTAAACAGAATTGTAACAGGGCCTTGCTACAGAAAGTGATCGTCACCGAGGTATAAACATTTGTATTGTTTCAATTGAAGATCTGTCTTAATTACCTAACTCAATTGTAAACATCTTTTTTTAAATACATTTCGTTACACTTATAATTCGCGCGACAAAAAGAAAAAAAAAAAACTATCGACAATCATCAAAAAGAGCCCAAATTTTACCAAAAAAAAAAAAATGTAAAGGGTGTTTTGAAAATTGTGAATGTAGGTTTGGATTTCCCTGTATCATACCTTATGTGAAAAGTACAGTCAGTAGAGATGAAACTGTCTTATGTTGAAAACGAATGCCTAAAAGAAACTAAGTTCTATTTTACGTATTTGCAGGAGTGCTTCGAGAGAATTCTTCTTAAAGCCTATGGTGGCTTATAAGTTACACAATCCAAGTGCCAAGTGTATAAACAAAGATAATTTGCTTGTGTTATTGAAGACAACTGAACTTATTGAAACCGAAACAAGTGATAAATAAGTGGAACGGTCAGTGAGAAACAAATCAAAAAAGAAAACAATCAGAGTTAGCCTCAGTGACTTTAAAGTTCTTTTACAAGGATTTTGTAGCATATAGGTTTTTGCTCTACTAATAGCTTTTCTTTCCATTCAATATTTGTGTGATTTGCCTTCGAGCCAATATGAGATTTCAAGTTTGACGAAGCTCCAAGGTAGCTCGCAAACAGCTAATATGGATCATCCGTATCTTCATACCCAATATGTTCATTGTGATCTGGTCCCAAATCTGTCATACTTTGTTTCCTGCTCGTATTTATCTCTTCTCTCTTTGATTATGTTTTTCTTAGACTCCAACAATAAATACTAAATTTTTAATCTTTATTTTTTATTTTTTTTTACATTGAATTTATTATAAACATTAAACCGCTTACGCTATTGTATATATTATTTTGGGGAGAGTATTAAAAACTACAGAATATTGAAATAAATACAATTTACAGAAATGATAGGGTAAGTCATTGGGTGCAGCCTTTTTAGGCGCCTTTGAATCGCAATCCTTGATAATGATTCTGCTAGTGGATTTATTGGAAGTTTATTTCCTGGAGAAAAGTAGGGATGCTGAGGTCGTTGTGGAGCGTCGCGTTCCTGACGAACCAGGGGCTGTTGATGATTGTTCTGAGAGACTTGTTTTGAATTTTTAATCTAAATACGTATTAGTTAAATTTTTCTATACCTACTGTTGGAGGGAATGTGGTTGAAATACACCCTTGTAGCTGGGCGACTACGTCATTTGTCAAATAGGTGCTTTTTTTAAGGGATTCGAGGCATTGCTTAAGTTTTGGAATTTAGAATTAATCTCGAAAGCATTGAGAGCTAGCAAAGCAACCAGTTATTATACAATAGATGTGACAATTGACTATTAACACAGTTTTTTTTTTCTTAAGAATGAATCTATTACATGAACCGAGTTCTCTGGGCCCATACGAACTAGTAATTCTTCTATTTTCCAGGTAGACAATCTGATAATTTCCAAATTCTTGTTTTTGGCTTAATCAGTTATAAATGGAGAAGGGCATCATAGCCTTTATATAAACCAATTTATCAAAAACAAATTTTAGAAAGTTTTTAAAAAGTATCACAAAAAAAGTAAAATTCATCAACTTTGGTCTGGTTTTTGTATATTCCATAGCCTTCTAAATCATAAGTGAAATTTGCAATCAATTTAGACATTTAACTTGTACAGTAATAAAAAGTTTGAAGGAGTTTAAGAGTGAGATTACAATTCAACAGATTTGTTTCAATTTCCAAGAATTCTGATTGATTAATAATATAATCATGTCCTGATTATACCATATGTATTTACGAGGAAAGCATGTGGCTAATTTTTTTTATTATCTACACTTTGGTTTTTATGTTTTTGCAAATACATATGTATGTATATAAGACATTGTTTAGCATTGTAAGCATGTGTGATAATAAAATGACAAATTGAGGGATACAAAAGAATATATTGTTAAGTATATTGGGGTCAACCGAAATGGGAAGGGTATTATCTATTTAAACAATATTTCAGTTAATTGGTATCAATATAATATGTTGTGCTCTTAATAAACTCTTGAGTATTTTTGGTATTTCAATTAGATTTCCTTTTGAGAAGGGTGCCATTGAGCCTCTAATTTTTATTGTTCTACAAATGAGTATGCCAACTATTGTAGTTCTTCCTTGTCTATTATCATCTAAATAACAATTTGACATTTAAGGTTAAACAAAGTTTTTATCACGCTTTTCTTTTAATGACTGGTCGGTCTTTAGGTAAATCCTTTCTTCATAATGAGCATTTTTGCCTGGACCGACCCGACGCCTTTTGTCTTGAATAAATCTTTTTCTTTTGAAGAAGAAAATTTGAGTTTTGTTTTGAGTTGTAATTATTTTCGAAAACATCATAAAATAATAAAATAAGGCGCGAGTTATCTCTTTCTACACTGCGAGACATGTCTGTGATGATAATAGCCCTCTTCTACCTGGCGAATTTCAAGAAGGTCGTCCAAAATCAAATGTGTTCCAAGAATCCATCACTGCAGTGATTGATATTACAAGAGTATCATATAGTGAGATTGAGGAATCTATTATCAGTCCACATTCAATATTGCATGTACATTTGGTCGTCAAGAAGGTTTGTTCACATTGGATACGATCACTCAAAAGGAGGTTCAATGAATTCAATTAAACGAACGGGGTAAGAAAAATCATTCTTTGCCTCGACAATGCGAACTCTCATAAAACATACGAAAATTGTATTCAAGTGAATTTCATGGAGAATAAATTGGAAAACAATAAAACCTTTTTCGAAAAAGCAGCCTTGAATCCTTGAAAATTTGCATTTTCTTCCCAGAAAATTTTATTGCACAACAATTCCATGGAAAGAAAAATGGTAAGAGACTATGATAACAACGTGTATGCAAAATGAATATTATAAGTCATATTAACATCAATTACGATTTTCCAGAAATTTCTTTGGCTAATTGCTTAATTAAATCTTATATTTTTATTAATTTAAATGAGCAATTGTAATAAATTCTCTTCAATCCCCATAAAACTATCTACTAATAAATGAGGTAATTAGAAACATATTTCTTTATATATATAAAACTCTCCTACATGGTTAGATTCCATGGTTAGGTATAATAAATACGATATATTCAGAAAATTTAAATTTTATTTAATACTAGGTACCGTTGCCCTCCTTTCCAAACATTTTCTGGATTCTAATTGGTTAGCTGTTATATTTTTCTAATGTTTTAGTAAGGCCTCTTTATTTGTTAAATTTTTGTTATTTCACTCGCACAATGTGTGCTAATTTTGATTTTTAAAAACAGGTTGCTGGGTTTTGCGAGTGAACATACAATGGTCGGAAAAAGTATTTTGACAAAGAGAAAATTGCGCATTTTTGTGCATATCTTTCTTTTTTATGATAGAAAAAATTTAAGAAAAATCCATGATAATCGTCTAATAATAAGCTTACAAAAAAAAAAGTAATGTGCCTCACCTATATATGCACACTATAGAAGTGAAACTGCTGCTCAAAATGTTAGAAATCAAGTTTTTGAATAATGACTAGAGTTGTGTATAATATTATTCATTTATTTCATTATTGAAGAAGCAATTTTAGTGTTGAAAGCATATTATAATTAATAATTGAAATAATTTGGTCAAATAAATATGCGAGATCGGCATCGTGTAGGGCACACACAGATGAAAAGCATAATTGAAATTCGCTCTCAATCCATGAGCACATAGGATTGAAGAGAAGAGCGAAACTGCAACTGTTGGTGGGTGTGTTGTTGATAAGTTGTGCACAAACAACAGCAACGCCCGCGCACTTCCCTTCTCGACAAACGCAAATTGAGATAGAGAGTTCTTTTGTATGTTCACTCGCAAAAACAACTACGGCACACACGAAGAGAGAGACAGAAAAGCATGTTCGGCTGGTGGTCGGTTATTCGGTCACTTGTTCGTACGCTCTTCGTAAAGTAAACACACATCAGTAAAGCATTCGATGGTACAATCGATAGTATCGATGTTTTAACATTTTTGGCAGCATCGATGGTTTTTGTGAAAACATCGATGTTTTTCTATCTCTAGCTCTGACACTTTTTAACGGATGAAGCGCCGCGTGACAACAAGTACGTGCAAGTAAATGGAAAATAAGATGTGTTTTAATTAGTGTTTTATTTATAAAAGATTAATTATTGATTGCGGTGGTATTGGCAGTGATAGTAGTGTGGAGTTGACTAGGAAAAATGGATAAATACTTGGAAAGTAAGTATACATGCATATATACAAAAGTATGTGTAAGCTTGCATTGGCGCCTTTTTTATACTCTTCACGGGCGTGAATAATATTATAAGTTTGTCATGAAGTTTGTAACACACAGACATCGTAGACCACATAAAGTATATACATTTGTGATCATCTCGATGAGACGAGTTGATTTAGCCATGTCCGTCTGTATGTATGCAAACTAGTCCCTCAGTTTTTTAACGTATCGAACTGAAATTTGGACACTATAAGTTTCTAATCCATATTTATCAACCATGTAAATTACATGATCATGATGATAGGATTACCAGGAGGCGTACCTCCCATACAAACCCAAATTGAATGAGAAACTTATAAAGGATAAAAGTACAATAAAATTGCCACTCAAACTGATGTGATGCTAAGAAAGGAAGGAGGAGCGTGAAGAGTATTACATCTTTGGCATAGCCAATGATAGCCTTGTTTCTGGTTTTGACTAAGTTTTGTGTTGGCTCGCCTGCATATATACATACATATGTATGCATAAACTCTTAAGTTTTAGGCCTGCACTGGCACGTTTCTTTGCTATTTTCTATATTTTTAACTTGTTTATTATAATTTTAGAAACATCATCAATCGTGGCTGTATCAGGAAGTACAACCCCAAAACACAAGAGGGAATTGATTAACACTCCAACAAATCACACGGCTTATAACATTTCTCAGACTTTTCGAAGCGTCTTAACAGATTGGGACGTCTTCGCAATAGTAGTAACCATTGTAACCGACAATGATTCTACAATAAAAAGAGCGTGTGAGTTACTGGAAATAAAAAACTTACCGTGCCTATCACACACAATCAATTTGCTATTCCAAGAAGTATTGAAAATAGACAGCGTATCACCGTTCCTTACAAAGTGTAAGCGGGTCGTGTCTTATTTCAAAAACAGCACAATAGCCAATGAAAAGCTTAAAAGGGCACAAACTGTTGAGGAACCATACAGCTTAATCCAGGAAGTACCAACCCGTTGGAACAGTTCCTACTTCATGATTCAACGCAATATTCTCATTAATGAGTCAATATCCTCTGTTCTTTTAAACTCGGTAAAAGCTCCTAGCCCTTCTCTGCGGATGAAACGAAAACTTTGGAAGAAATTTCTAAAATATTAGCCATGTTTTATGATGCCACGTTACAAATATCAGCAAACAAATCGATCACAATTGCTTTGCTAGTGCCTTTTATTTGTGAGCTGCAACAAAAAATTAATGCTATAGACGTCTCAGCCAGCGATTGACATTTGCACACTTCTAAAAAAACGCTTGCCAGAAAGATTTGCGCATTATGAAACGAGAACCGTCACCAGAATAGCTACACTTCTAGATCCGCAATTTAAAAAAGACGGATTTTTATTGAGTTCTAATGCTGAACAAGCTGCTAAAGCTGTAGAGCACGAAATTTTTAGTATGTTGTCCAAACTACCTCTCCAGCCAACACCACCAACAACTCCAACCCCATCTATGTACAATGAAAACATTTACATTTTTGGAAAACAAAATGTCAAAGAAAGTGTGCACAAGCCCATCAGATGCCATTATACTGTTGCGGCAATATTTGGAGAAGCCCAATGAGCCGGAGGATAGGGATCCACTAGTATATTGGATGGTAAGACTATTGTCATGATAATTTTATTACAATATTTTTATATAAATACATATTCAATTGCTTCTTTATTTTTCAGATAAACAGCGCAAGTATGCATCCAATGAAAAACATTTGTCAAAAATACTTATGCATTCCAGCCCATCGACGGAGTTCGTAAGGACATTTAACAAGGCTGGTCAAATAGTCTCCAACCGTCGATGTGCCTTGAAACCAGAGGTTCTAGACATGTTGCTATTTTTAAATAAAATTCAAAGCTTTAACTGATCTCCATATGTATTAATAATTACAATGTTCCTAATACCATTGAAGTATTAATTGATTATACTTTTATTGAAAATAAGTTTTTATATATTTTTAACAATCCCATGAAAGAGATAATATTGTTTAATTTATTGTTTTTTTTATTAAAAATGAATTTTTTATTTGTGAACATATTTTTCCACTTTTTTTGCGTTTTTTTATCAACTGAATATTTTCTATGAAACAATCGATAGTATCGGTTTTCTTAAAAAACAATCGAAAACATCGATGGTCGCCAACATCGATGTTTCTCCAGCTCTATTGCTTAGCTGTTTTTTGTTTACTAAAAGACAATAACGTTGACGTCGTTTGTGTAGTTCAACGTCGCTTGTGTAGTTTGAAGCTGAAGTACCCCTAGTGCCCAAACACGGTAACGTCGTTTGTCTAATAGCCTAGTCAGACCAAGAAAAAAGCTGCTTTTCTTGTAAGCAGCTTCAGAATTCTATAACAACAGGCAAATTTTCAAATTTCAGAGTTGCTTTGGTTTAGCTTCAGTTCAGCTTCTAATAGCCGTTTTAGACAGGGCCATGACGCGAGTCTCTCATGATGCGACCAATGACTCGCATCACAATCGACAACAACCACAAGGAAAATGACGTCATTCAGGGTTTGTTGTTGTGGAATGTGACGCGAGTCTGTGCCGCATCATACATTGATGCGTCTTTGATGCAGACCAGGGCTGGGAAATGTCTGATGGTGCGGCCATTTCCGGTTAGATATTGTCAGTCTTCTTCTCTTTTTGTGTTTTAAATTTGTATTTAAACGTACCAGCGTGCTTGCAATTATTAATAATTCTTTTAAATAACATATTTTCCATTTTAAAAATGTTTTTCTATTATTCTTCTTATTTACTGTCTCTCAATTCAACAAACGTTCTCTTCTTCTTAAGCACATTCAAAACATAAAACAGTTTTAAATGACACGAAATGGCTTGTCTAAACACCAAAGCTTATCATCGTGATGCAGGGCCTGTCTAAATCGACTATAAAGACAAAGTGAAGTTGAACCTAACCAGGGCTGGGAAAATTTTGACAGTGTGGCCAATTTTTTGTGAGTGTTTCCAAGTTTTGTTGCATTTTTTTGTCTTGGCATCAGTAAACAGCGGCACTTAAAATTTTTAAGTGATATTCAAATTGTTAATTTTATTTTATAATCTTAATAAAATAAGCATCATGAATAAAAAGGGGACTGCCAGAATTATCTGCATATATTGATGTTTATAATGAATGAAGTACCTGTGGCGGGATGTCGTTATTTAATGTGTATGCAATAAACGTCTTGTCCCTTACTAAAAAATTAGTGGATCTTGGAGAGCGTCGTATGAACGGCGTGTGTCTGCGATGAACTCCAGATTATTGTTTCACAAAATACATAAATCATGCGTGGTTGGCAGAACGTGCCATTTTGGCAACAAAAAATGTGCAGGTAGACGATTTAAGCTTTAAGTTACAACAGTTGTTGGCATCATACAAACCGATCAATACAGTTTGCGAAGCCATCGAAGCTGTAAATTATCCAACAGAGTTTTGCAACTCACTGGATTTGCCGGCATCGCACCACATAATCTACAACTGAAAGTTGGATCTACGGTTATTTTTCTTCGGAATTTGAACCAAACACGGCTGTGCAATGGCACGAGATTTATCATTAAAAACTTAATGAACAACTTTATAGAAGCCAGCTTTTTGAATGGCAATTTCCGAAGTGAAAATGTTTTGCTGCCACTCATTCCATTAATACCAACAGATGTCCCAATTGAATTCAAACGCGTTCAATATCCCATTAGATGTCTGTTTGCGGCTTAGATTTGGGCACACCATGGACAATTATACGTGGCATGTTCTCGCGAGGGCAAACCATCTAACGTATTTATATTGGCTGAAGACGAACTATCAAAAAATATTGTTCATTTAATTGCACTGGGTGTAGCAACGCACGCCGTGAAATTTAGTAATATGTAAAAGTAAAATACTTATCTTGATTTTTAATACAGTTTTACAATGATTTTTTTGTGTATATATCACAAATTAAAAAATAAAGTTAAAATGAAGCAAAATATTTTTACAACATGGCAACTCTTATGAAACAACATTCTGAAATTCAAATCGAAATGACAGTGCTGTGTCTACATGACATTTGAAATCGATTTACAAAACCGAATTCGATTCTCGTATGTGAGTTTCGTCAAACCGATACATGTGTGTAATTCGATTTGGAAAAGTGTTTATAAATACTATTTTCGTTATTTCGAAATTCGTGCAAACGATTTGAGCGTCATGTAAACGAGGTAAATAATTCACGCAAAATCAAATGATAATGATATTTGGCTTGCATTATGAGTAAGTTATCGGATATCAACACAGGTGAATGGCAAAATCATTCTGAATTTTATGAATGTGTAAACTTAAGCTTGAAGTTTGAGTTATAGTCGATTTACACAGGCCCTGCATCACGATGATAAGCTTTGGTGTTAAGAGACGCCATTTCTTATCAATAACAACTGTTTTTGATTTTAAATGTGCATAAGAAGAAGAAAACGTTTGTTGAATTGAGAGACAGTAAATAAGAAAATAATAAAAAAAAAAACATTTTTAAAATGGAAAATATATTATGTAAAGAATTATTAATAATTGCAAGCACGCTGGTACGCTTAAATTCAAATTTCAAACACAAAAAGAGAAGAACACTGACAATATCTAACCGGAAATGGCACGAGCTGAATGAAATCTACAACGAGAATTGGAACGGAGACGAGACAATTGACACAGACAGGTGCAATGGGCAAAGAATGTCCCCATTGTTATGAGCTCAAATTTAAACATGAGCCAGCTGGCATATGTTGCGCATCAGGAAAAGTGCAACTACCAGAAATTGATGCACCACCAGAACCATTAAACGGCTTAGTCATCGGTACGGATCAAAATTCAAACCTCTTCCTGAAGTCCATTCGCACATTCATTTCATGCTTCCAAATGACATTGTTCAGAGCAACAGAAATAGTTCATAATACTGTATCAAATGGTCAACAATTCAATTCAACGTTCAAAATCAGAGGCCAAGCTCATTGCTGCCAATGCAAAACGAAACACATTAGTGTTTACAAATATACTTCCTGGGCGGTGAGGACGCCAATCGCGTGAATTCATGTAGTGGCTACACTAACCTTATTTCGCCTAACGCCAGGCGCATCGTTGGCGAGCTGGACGCCCTATTGAGTCGGCACCATGAATTATTGAAATTCTGCAAATCACACATGCGCGAATTGCAAAATAACAATCAAGCTATTGCCATCAATCCTAATAAAACACCGGCTGGAGAACATGTGCATATATTCAATGCGCCTGTTAAGGACGACGTTGCTGGAATCATGGTTGGCGACCGCACAGTGACTCGAGAAATTGTGATTCGAAAAAGAAACAATAATCTGGAGTTCATCGCAGACACACACCGTTCATACGACGCTCTCCAATATCCACTAATTTTTTTGTAAGGGACAAGACGTTTATTGCATAAACATTAAACTACGAGATCCTGCCACAGGTACTTTATTCATTATGAACATCATTACTCATTTTTAGATCATTTTCAATTAATATTTAAGAATAATTATGAATACGAGTATGTAGTGCAGGAGCCGAAACAAACAAGAAAGTTAGATCGATAGATTTTTATGCGTATCATATGATGATTCAACTTGGTCAGGACAACGTCATACTGCGATGTCGTGAGCTGTGCCATCGTCATCGTCGACATGTACGTGAATGTAGAAAGCGAACGACACAATCAAAATAAACTGCATACGGAAGAACACGTTCACTTGCGAGACGTTATCAGGAACGGCGACACCGCCGAATTTGTAATTTCATCAATCTATCATCATCGTACGTAGGCAGTCCACGTCATATGTAAGAATACACACAGGATGCTATGACTATCGTGCGCGAGTGCGGACGACCGTGTTTACTTATAGCGTTTACATGTAATCCTAAATGAAATTACAACTATTCAGTTCCACACGTTGATTGATGTATACGGTTGAATGGCAGAAGCGAGGATTACCTCATGCATACATATTGATTTGGTTTGTGGACAAAATACGCCCTGAAGAAATCGAAAGTATAATTTCCGCGGAAATGGGAGATCCGTCTACTGATCAACTACTCTTCGATAGGGTTACCACAAACATGATTCGTGGCCCATGCGGTAATCTGAATCGTCTATTGGCTTGCATGGCAGATGGAAAGTGTACAAAAGGTATTCCTAAAAATTTCACCAACGACACGATCACAACGTCGATAGAAATCCAATATATCGTCAAAGAAATATTGATAATGGTGGACAATCATTCACGAAATGTCAATAACGCATTGACTTTGACAATTGTTGGGTGGTAGCATATTCGCCTCTGCTGAGCAGCATTGGGCTGAACAGCAATATAAATTCGTCTACTATTCGCTATAGTGTTGACTACATGTTTCCCGGGACGAGCAGACACGTTGTGGGATAAACACAAAGATTCAATGACTGACGATATATTGCATCGAATTCGTACACGGTGCAACGATCTAACGATTACATTCAGAGAAGCAATGTATAATGAAGCATTGAATGCTATCAAGGATCTTTGCGTTGTCATTGCAAGTTTACCATTCAGTCATTTCGGTATGCGTTTGCCAAATCGGAGTACATCTAATTATATGAACACCGAAATGAATCGTGAATACTGCAGAAATGGCAGCGATTGTTGTAGAACAACCTATTCAGCATTTAATCTACCTCTGAATATTCAAAATAAAGCAGGCGCTGTGTGCAACATAAAAAAACAATCGTCCATGGCAACGGTGCTGAAACAGTGCAACATTATCATCTGGGATGAATGCACTATGGCACACAAACAGTCTCTTGAGGCGTTGAACAGAACACTCAAAAATATTTAAAAAAAATTACAAACTATTCGGCGGCCTCTGTTACTCCTTTGAGGTGTTTTCAGAGAAACATTTCCCGTCATAACACGTTCAAAGTATGCCGATAAGATCAACGCTTGCTTGAAATAATTGTCACTGTGGCGTAATGTTGAGAAAGTTCAGCTAAAAAGAAACATGCGTGTACAAATGCTACAAGATCCATCCGCTGACACAGTCTCAAAACAATTGTTACTTATTGGCGATGTAGAAGTTGCTGTCCATGAAAACACTGGCTGCATAAAATTGCCCACCGATTTCTGCAAAATCGCTGATTCGCAAAATGTTCTCATTGACCGCTTATTCCCTGATGCACGTACAAAATACATAAATCATGCGTGGCTGGCAGAAAGAGCTATTTTGGCAACAAAAAATGTGCAGATAGACGATTTAAACTTTAAGTTACAATAGTTGTTGGCATCATACAAATCGATCGATACAATTTGCGAAGCCAACGAAGCTGTACATTATCCAACAGAGTTTTGCAACTCACTGGATTTTCCGGCATCGCACCACATAATCTACAACATAAAGTTAGATCTCCGGTTATTTTTCTTCGGAATTTGAACCAAACACGGCTGTGCAATGGCATGAGATTTATCATTAAAAACTTAATGAAGAACTTTATTGAAGCCAGCTTTTTGAATGGCAATTTCCGAAGTGAAAATGTTTTGCTGCCACTCATTCCATTAATACCAACAGATGTCCCAATTGAATTCAAACGCGTTCAATATCCCATTAGATGTCTGTTTGCGGCTTAGATTTGGGCACACCATGGACAATTATACGTGGCATGTTCTCGCGAGGGCAAACCATCTAACGTATTTATATTGGCTGAAGACGAACTATCAAAAAATATTGTTCATTTAATTGCACTACGAAATTAATACTGATTTTCTTTGTTTCATTTTACTATTTAACTATAATTTACGATTAAAAATAGTTTACTTTTTTCAGGCTACACATTACTTTGCGATACAGGAATGAATTGAAATGAGTCTGTATGAAAATACATTGTTAGTTGAAGGGTCAAAATGCGAGAGGTATCGTGATGTTTAATAATGATACGATGATATGGTGAACAAAGTGATGTTTTTAAATATGAATAGCAAAATGTAAAATTTCATTTTCACTATATGTGATTCATGAATTAGAAGCCATTATACTCTTCACGGGAGTAAATAGTATTATAAATTTGTCATGAAGTTTGTAACACACAGAAGGAGACATCGCAGAACACATAAAGTATATATTGTTACAAATTTCCAGTTTGCCTGAGTTTTAAAATTATACAAAGTATCTCTGCTGTCAGTTAGCGAGCGGCTACCAATTGATTTATTGTGAGGGTGATGCGGCGTGTGCAGCGATCTGACGGAGGCAAGTGGCGACGTAGTGGTCCTACGGCGACGTGCAGCACGACGTGGTGATCCAACGGAGGCAAGTGGCGACGTGATGATCTAATGGCGACTTGCAGCTCGACGTGGTGATCTAACGGCGACTTGCAGCTCAACGTGGTGATCCAACGGAGGCAAGTGGCGACGGTATGATCAAACGGCGACTTGAATCTCGACATGGTAATCCAGCAACAACAGGCAATGCCAAACACCCCAAAAAATTCTTTCTTTCTTCTCGTCCAAAAGTCCAATATGGAGATTTTTCATTTGTCCAGTTAAATTTCTTTCAATGTAATTCACTTGTTATTCCTCCTCTTCTTCTCTCCTAATTCAGCTGTTCCACACCAGGGCTACCTGCATTTATTAAAGTGCTGCCAAGGTGTGATCACAGTTCCATGAGACGAGTTGATTCAGCCATGTTCGTCTGTTCGCGAAACTAGTCCCTCAGTTTTTGTGCTTGAGAGCTGAAATTTTGCACATAGGTTTCCTTTTACCAATACTGAATATTTGTCGGAATCAGCCGAATCGGACCACTAGGGGGGTACCTCCCACACAAACACCCTTTTAAATTAATGTTCTTATTAGAAAAAGCTTGTTGTGTTTTTTAACGTATCAAACTGAAATTTAGACACTTTAAGTTCTGATTCATCAACCATGTAAATTTCATCATCCTACCGTTACCAGGAGGGGTACCTCCCAAACAAACTCACATTAAATGACAAACTTATAAAGAGTATAAGTACAATAAAAAAACAATGCAACTCAAACTGTATTCTTTGTTGATACGTGAAGAGTATTACAACTTTTGAATAGCCAATGTCCGTCTGTCCGTTTGTTCGCAAAACTAGTCCTTCAATTTTTGAGCAAGAGAGCTGAATACATAACAAAACATAGGTTTCTTTCTGCCAAGCGCTGAACATTTGTCGGAATCAGCCGAATCGGATCACTAAAAAGGTACCTCCCATACAAACCACATTTAAATTAAAGTTCTTATTAGATAAAGTTTTTTGTTTTTTGACACATCGAACTAAAATTTATAGTGACTATAAGTTTCTGTTCCGTATCCATCAGCCATGTACATTTCATGATCCTAGGATTACCAGCAAGGGTACCTCCCTTACAAACTCACATTAAATGACAAACTTATAAAAAGTATAAGTATAAGAAAAATTCAATGCAACTCAAACTGTGTTTTTTGTTGATGCTCAAACTGTAAAAGAGAGAATATATTGTAGTGATGCTAAGGAAGGAAGGTTGGATGCAACACGGAGGAGCGTGAAGAGTATTACATCTTTGGCATAGCCAATGATAGCCTTCTTTCTGATTTTTTGCTGCTTTGTATAACAAAAAAAAATTGCATGTGTGCCATCGTACACATGATGGAAGTGAAACTTCTTAAAAACAGACAGAGAGAGAGAGAGAGAGATTATCTTAAACAGATACAAGAATACAATATTTGCATACAAAATGTTCTGTCCTGTTGGTTGTACGTTGCTTTGTTGTTGTTGTAAACATTATTAAATGGCAAACAATGAATTTGTTAAGCTTTTCCTGTTTACACCACTAAACCGATTTTGACAAAAAAAATCAATTGAAAGGTATTCTTCGCTAGATGTGTACATGAAAGACAGTTTGTTTAACGTAAACACCTGTCGTTGAGACTGAGTATCACAGGTCCGAGCACAGGGTTTGATAAACGTCAATCAACGTCCCCTTGGCTTTATTTAATATCCGCTTGTACCAATCTCAAACCATACTTATTTTGGTCGTATGACACATTCCTTGGTTAGGAACAAGGCCTATCTAAGCCTCTGCTGCTCTGTGACTTACAGCATCCGCATGTATAACGCAACTTCACGTCGAGCTCACACTCTACCCGCATTTGGGTACAACCACAGCCACCTCGATACTCCCATAAAGGGGCCGTCTCCACTGGCCAGGACGGAAACGAGTTCCGTGGGCATCTGACCACCCGTGGTACAAGAAAAAGCCTCTGGTCAGACTTCGTACCCGATGTACTACCAATTTGAGCTCCAAATAGTTCATGGGTTGGTGTCCCAAAAATCAAAATACAGCTCTCTGGAATAGAAAGCAGGCATAACCCACAGATGGCACAGTATACACTATATACATGGATATAGCTTTCTTATTGTGCGGAGCGTGGTCTATTCCTACCTCTTCCACCAAAAGGCAGCATTCATTAGATCAAAGATCAAAACAAACCGCGTCCCCACTGTCACCAGGAGTTTAGCGCTACTGTTCCAATCGCCCGTGGTACCACAAAAAATACCTCTAGTCAGGCAGCGTGACAAAGTCACTACCAGTACAGCACCATGAAGCACAGGGACTGCTGCCCCCCAGACAACACTAATCCCACACCATACACACACACACACAAAACACGGATCCCTCAGGTTACAAGCGCATGACGCCTCAAAAATACTGCACGTGCAAACTCACTCAGTCTCTTAACACTATCTCTACTGGATAGCGCCAGACAAAAATCATAATCCCCCTTAACCCTAAAAATACCGAACGCATTCAAGTCCCTCAAATCATCATGCAGAGGACATTCACAAAGAACATGCTGCCACGTTTCCCCGATCGCGACACAAGGGCATTCTGGATTGTCATTCAGGCCCCTTAAAAGCAAAAAAGCATTAAGGGAACCGTGACCAGTCAACAGGAATACGAGCCAAAAGTTGAAACCAAAGGCCGGTCGACTGCCAACAAATGTTACATCCTGAATGAACCTGTATGTTGCCTGCCCATTTAAACCATTGTCCCAACTGATTTGCCAGTCAGTCAGAACTTGCTCATTCAACAATCTGTTCCACTCATTTTGACCAAAGCTCTCCACATCTAAACTATGTAACCAATCATCCTGCAGCAACGGCAATCCTCTCATTCAAAATTCAAGATCTTTTCACCGCCTATTTGCCAGCTGACGGAAATACAGGAAGTTGTTCCTCTTGACGACCGCCAAGGGAATCCGTTCCGTTAAAGATAAATCAAGGGAAGCACCAAAACGAACCAATTCGTCAGCCTTCTCATTTCCCTCTATGTTCCTATGGCTGGGAACCCATAAAAGAGTGATATCAGCTTGAAGACTTAGCTCGCTCATCTTCGACCTGCATTCCTTAACGAGCTTGGACTTGGTGGATTGCAGTGCTTTGAGTGCCGCCAGACTGTCAACGAAGATAGCTATCTTATGACCTTCTGGTATGTTATTTCTTGCTAGACGACATGCCTCTCTAAAGGCTAGGACCTCTGTCTGAAAGACTGTGGCCTGGTAACCAGAAAGAGTGGTTGAAGCTTATTTGTGATGAGTGCACATACAACATATTCCATCTTTGATTCATCCGTAAAGATAAAGATGTCATAATCACTCTGAAAACTGTTTTCTTTCCATTCCATTCTGGTCGGAAATTTTACCTTGAAGTCGTTCTCAAAACTATTATGAGCCACTATATAATCTGTTGCTCGATTGAACATAGGATTTATAATCACTCCTAGTATTTTACTATGTCCATATGGTCGTTGTGCCCAGCAGCCGGTTTCTTTTAGCCTCTGCACACCGCTCAGTTTGTACACTACGTAGCTCTTTCCTAGAGCTGGCCACCAAACGATTGCCCCGTATATAAGTATCGGACGTACTATCGCAGTTTACATCCATGCTGTTATGCTAGGACGTAGGCCCCATCTCTTGCCAAGCAATTTCTTGCAAGAGTAAAAGGCCACAGAGGTTTTCCTAGCCCGTAACTCTATATTGGATTTCCAATCGAGTTTTGTATCCAGCGTAACTCCCAGGTAATTGGCTTTATTAGAAAGTTGAAGCTGTTGTCATTCAGAAGAGGAAGGGAGCCGGTATTTTTGTCTTCGTTGTAAAAAGCACCAGTTCTGTCTTGCTCGGGTTGACGTTTAGACCACATCCTGTGGCCCACTATGACAGTTTCCCCAGGGCTCCCTGCATGATGTTGCTTATCACACTGGGAAATATCCCTGATACCATGATCACAACGTCGTCCACATACGCGACTACCCTTGCCCCCGTCTCTTCTAATACATTGAGGATGTTGTCTATGACTAACTGGAGAAATTACTCCGCCCTGTGGTGTCACTCTACTGACATGTCTAGTTAAAGTCGAGTTTCCTTACTCTGACTGTACTGTTCTAGTTTTTAGCATATTTACTATCCATTTCCCAATGTCTTCTTCTACGCCAATCCTAGCTAGGGAATCCTGAATAGCACGTGTGCTAACATTGTTGAAGGCACCCCCTATATCTAAGAAGGCTGCGAGAGAGTATTGTTTATAGTTGATCGCCCTCTCAGCCGTGCGGACTACCTCATGCTGAGCCGTTTCCGTAGATCTACCCTTGAGGTACGCGTGTTGGCAAGTCGAGATGGGAAATTTATCAATGATGGATCGAAGATTTAGCTCCAATACTTATCTATAGTCTTCAAAAGGAACGATGTTAAGCTGATTGGCCTGAAATCTTTTGCGGGCTCATGACCAATCTTCCCAGCTTTTAGTATGAAGACTACCTTGACTCTTCTCCAACTCATTGGTATATGGTTTAGATGGATTCATGCCATAAAAATCAAACTTAGTCACGGGACTACCTTGTCCCGTAGCTTCTGTAGCATTATCAGAAGTATTCCATTAATGCCAGGCGATTTATAGGGCGAAGACATATTGATTGAGTGCGTGATCTTGTGATCTGTAAAGATAGAATCAACGTCTTGTGAAGATTGCCGTAACCGTACGGGTACTTCTGAATCGGTAGTCACACCTTTACAATCATGAAAGTGGGTTTTAACTAGGAGGACAAGTGGCTCAGCGGAAGATTCTGTCCATTTTCCATCTTCCTTTTTCAGAAAAGAAGGGCTTACACGTTCCTTGGACAGAACCTTTCCTAGTCTTGCTGAGAGAGAAGTAGACTCGATCGACTCACAAAATTCCTTTCAGCCATTATTTTTGGCGTTCCTGAGGGCTTCTTTTTAAGTCTTGAGACAGTCTTTGTATACTTGCCAGTTGTTATCCATGTAACACTGATTGCAGAGCTTTCTCGTTTTCTCTCTGATTTCGAGAGCCCTTCGGTCCACCACTGTGGGTAACTTTTATGGCTCCTTCTAATTGGACAGGATATCTTGTACGCTTTGCTGAAAACTTCCTCAAGATATTGAACCCTCTTCTCAATTTCGTCCCCAGAGTCAATATTCGAGCATGTAAAAGTGTTCAGTTTCGATTTAACTACCCTTGTAAAAACGTACCATTTTATATTGCGTAGGTTTCTAAATGCAACAAAATTCAAATTCAAACTGTGATCCGAGAAGGATCTTTTGATGGACACCCTCCAGTTCTCAACCTGGACCTCTGAATTCTTGGACAGAAGAGTTATGTCTTGTACCTCTTCCCATCCCGGGAAGCCTGCTATACTAGGGAATGTAAAGGTTGGTGTGTTTCCTCCATTAAAAACTAACAGATTGGCACTCCTTATAAAATTAAAAAGTGACTGACCCCTTTCATTGTCTTCGGTGCTTCCCCATAGCGTATGGCGTGCATTGGCGTCGCATCGTATTAGTAGGGGAGTGTTGCTTACTGTCGCACTGGCGGTCAACTGCACAACCTCATCCAGAGTTACCTCCTTGTTGTGCGCCAAGTATGCGGATGCTATAAGTGTGGTTTTCTCTTCTAACACTTCGGTTTTTACGGCTGTTAAATCACCTGTGCAGAATTGAGGACAAAGGAAAGCGTTTCAGTTGACCTGAGGTCATCTAATCATCTTAATGTCTCGTCTTCGCCCTGGCAACGATGGCACTGTACACTGTGCATGCCGGAGACATCATCAGATGTCCCGACGGCAAGCCGTTAAATGCACAGTTGCGACAACTCAGCGCATTTGCATACTATGCCACCCAGTGGCCTGTCTGCCCACAATGGCAACAAATACTATCCTTGGCCTTGCATGGCGGTACTTTATGGACGAAACCCTTGCAAAGAAGCAACCCAAGACCGGCTCGTAGCTGAACGAGAACCACTTGATGTAGCAGCGCTCAGACTCCAGAAGGGTCTGCATGGCAACAGCAGATCCTTCCAGAATCACATTCACCGATCCATCAGCGGTCACCGCCCAAGGCTTATTACACAGGTGGATACCCTTCTTAATCTCCCCCTCACTCATTTTTTCCTTCAGGTTCATTTGAAAAACCTCCCTCATGAACTCATCAGGAGCAATCTGCGAGTGTACCACCTGAACCACCACCCTAGGACCTATCTTCTCTTTCACACTCACTTCCAACCCCACCTCACAAAACTTAGTGTTGCCCTTTATCTTGCTCAATTTCGCTACCGATGGAGTGCGAATGATAGCACCACCATCGCATAGTGGCTTCACCTTATGCACGCGAATTCCCAATGTCGGCCCACCTGCTCAACCACGTCCCTGGAAGATTTGCCAGAAGTCTTGATTCTGACAACCAAGGACCTGGCCTCAACTGTCTTCACAGTAGGGACAGCCAGTGGGACAGCACCCAGACACACCACTGTTATCATCCAGGATGCAGTTGAGTACATCCGTCGTAATAGCCTTCATCTTCTCGATGTCAGTCCCCCATCAAGAACAAGGAAAGCTCCCTTGTTCCTCTACTCGCAAAGAACACTGTTTATAGAGAAGTTGTTGTATAAGCAATATAAAAATAAATGTTTCTTCTGGAATGCAGTCGATTGTGTTGGCCGGGGGTTTCTTTAGTTATTATAAATTGGTTTTGTAAAACACACAAGATGCATGTTGCTGTTCCCACTTTTAAGGTGCATTTTCAAAAAAAAAAATGTGAAAATTGTAACTGCCTACCTATTGCGGTTCATCAAATAAAGAATCGAACGAACGTGACGATTTCTTATTATTTCACTCCAAGTTTTTGCCGCATAGGTCTTATACATCAAGAAGGGATCAATATTCTTATAATCCCAAATATTATTATAAAATTTATACTAATTAAAGAATAATCAGATCGTATTTGGCGTCTACGACGCAAATTACGAAGATGAAGTCTTTTTAGGGTTCTGGTGAATCCATCCTGGGGTGATTCCGAGGTTTGTTGGACCTTTCTTGTTTTATTTTGGTGTTCAAGGTAAGGAGAGACACAAGACATCCTTCTTCTTGGGGTCTTTGATTGTTTCTGTCTTTTATTGATTTCATTCTAACTTGACTAACTTATTTTTAATACATTTCATCCAACGCTTAACCTAACATAAGATAATTTCAAACGTCTAAAGATAACTTAAGATAAGAAAAAATTGAGAGATTTCAAAGATTAATAAATTTGTCAAATTAAAGCTCTATTCTTTTAACAATGCGGTGCGAATATACTCCCCGCCTTGAAATTTCCTTCTAACTAACTTAAGTCCTATTTGACTCCAGAGGTAGCAGGAATATCTTGTGTATGCCGCGCTACAATGCACTAGACCTTGTATTCACTGTGACTACTCTAACGTATCCGTTCTGTCCAGGGATCACTTCCATTACACGTCCTAGGCACCATTTATTTGGCGGGGCGTTCTCATCCGCCAGAAGGACCAGTGGACATACTGCAAGGTTGTTGTACACCTTGGTCCATTTTTGGCGCTGTTGAAGTAGGGTCAAGTATTCTTTTGACCACCGCCGCCATTCTTCTTGCTGCACGGCAATGACTCGCTTATATTGATTTTCCATGGACAGCCTTAAGATGTTGTTACTGTAGACCTCTGGTAGAGAGTTTTGGGATCTACCCACGAGAAAATGACCTGGGGCTAATGCTTTCAAATCATCATCATCGGTGAGAGGGCAGAGTGGACGAGAGTTCATTATTGCCACTACTTGCGCCACCACTGTCGACATTTCTTCAAAGTTTAACACAATCCCGTTAACCTGGTTTGCCAACAGCCTCACTTTCTACCATAGTCCCCCGATATGTGGGGGTCTTGGAGGTATAAATTTGAACTCAGTCAGGAACGCCACTGTGCTTAATTCATTACTAGCTCCAAAGGTTTTAGTGACGACACAGATAAACAGACACAGATATACCGTGATTGGTCGCCGTCCACGCCAATTAAAATGCAATACATTGGGCCAGCAAAGTCAACCCCAGCTTTTTGATATGGATGCACCTGTCCTCTGATTCCGTATGACGGCAAATCTCTCATGAGTAGGTTGGCCAACACAGGTCGCTGTCGAAAAGAAGCAATACAACTTCGAACAGTCTGCCGAGCTAGAGATCTACAATTGATAATCCACTATCTATGACGCTCCCAATATTGACATTGGCATTGTTTCGCAAGTGTAAAAACTTCGATAATTTATCAAGTTCGCAACTAGAATCTAACAATGCCATAAAAGTATTGTACCATTTAGACCACTCCATAAACTTGCCAGAAAAAGTAGAAAGTGTTATTGTGACCAACCTTGCCTTTGTAAGGGAATGAAAGCCTTGCCAGGGCGTATGGTTTATAGTACACTATAAAGCGCTGACTCCAACATGCTTGATCGTTGACATTGCTGCGACATGCATCTTAAAATTTTTGGTCTCACCGCACAGTATATCTGCTCAAAACTCTGCCGAACGCTTACATGAGCTTACCTTATACCCTGCATCTCTATTTCCGATTTCAGGTTACGAAACTGGATGAACTGAGATTCAACTAAACATAATCTTGATTATAAATTCTCAATCGTCATCGACGTACCATGCTTCGATTCAAAGACCTCAATAAACCTTCACGCACTGGAGTTAGATTCTTCTTGCCATTTCGTTTCGGTGCCATTGCACAAAAATCTATCAATTATCTTGTTGCTATAAAAAAAATCAATACCTACAAATCTAGACGAAAATATAGCTAAGTATCCATCACTTGTCTAATTCTATCTTCTTTAATCTTCAAATGCACCGCAAACAAAATCACAGAACTCAACTGCATATCTAATACAACCAATAACAACTGATTGGTTGAATCTAAACCCAATTCAATTCAATTTCAATTTAAACACAAGCATAAATAATCCAGATAAATTCTATTAATTTCAATTCAGTATCAATTTAAACACAAGCATAAATAAACCAGATCACTTCTTTCAATTTCCCTTCAATGCGCATACAATTCAAAGCAACAACTCATAAAAGTCTTTTAAATTTTTATACGATTTATGCTATCACTGTATGCACTGCTTGCAGACAAAAGTCAATTGCCTCTGAATATTAAAATGCTAAATAGCGAATGTATATGCCTTACTGTTTGAATACAGTTCTTCTTACTGACCTACATATGCAAGCAAAAAGCGCAAAGCAAAATAAACAAAGCCTATTTCAAATCAAAAATATGTATGCTATGCATAAGCACAAAAAGAAACGAAAAGAATTGAACACCTGCACTTTGTCAAACTGTTTATGTACAAACTTGGATCGAAATTCCCGTTCAACAACAACAATGCATGTTCACTATGTCACTTATGTATTTTAATGATCAAGCAAAAAAACACCACCAAACAAAGCACAAAGCGGAGTAGAAAATAAAAGAAGTCTGCTATGCACATATAATCTGAAAACTAACCGTGCTTATATACTTAAGTCAGCCTATACATTTGTCTTATGACTTCAAAATTATATTTTTGTTTTAATTCTAATTTTAATTTTTATTCTTAAATATTACAAATTTCCGCACTCGGAATCAATTAAGATGATAATATTTTTCTTGCCACGCACTTATGTATATGCATTGAAATCAACATTCACATGAAGTAACCAAATATATGGACTAGCTACAAAAGTTCAGTCCAGCAACCAATCCTCCGTTGATTGCTTCCTGCAGTCCCCTGTACTGCTGATGAATGAGGATCCAAGCCCTCGATGAATCCTCCAAATGAGAAGAAATAGGACAAGTCCTTAATTCAAGTCCCTGCTCGGGCGCCAAATGTTGAATTCTTCCTGGGGTGGTTCCAAGGTTTGTTGGCCCTCAGTAAAGTTTTCTTGTTTTATTTTGGTGCTCCAGGTAAGGAGAAACACAAGACGTCCTTCTTCTTTGAGTTCTTGATTGCTTCTGTCTTTTATTTATTTCATTATTACTTGACTATCTTATTTATAAATATTTTTCATCCAACGCATAACCTAACATAAGATAATTTCAATTGACTAAAGATAACCTACAACAGCACTTGATAGAATACTCGACCTTCAACCTATAGGCTTGGCAGCGAAGAACACTGCAAAGAAGTCTGCGCTAAGACTAAAGGTAACAGGACAGTTTATACAGAGGCCTTATGGTCACAGTAAGATACATGAAGGTTTAAACAATAGCTCGGACTATGTTATTCCCCAGGCCAACTTCAATGGAAGGGCTAGTGTAGTAAAAGAACATAATGGGTGGCAAAGGGGACTCCAGTTTGGCGGTCATACTTACAACCTGTTTACAGACGGATCTAAAATGGCAGAGGGAGTGGGAGCTGCAGTATTCTGCTCAGAGCTTGACCTTAAACACTCATATAAGCTTCCAGCTACAAAAGCAGCAGAATTAGCAGCCGAGCTAACTCCTCTCACTCTCTCAATAAACGTATTCATCGACAGCCAAACAGCCATAAAGGCAATAGCGGCGGTGATGACGAAATCGAACTGTGTTCAACAATGTAGAACCAAAATTGACGAACTCTGTTTAGACAGACGAGTCACCATCTTTTGGGTACCGGGACATAAAGGAATTGAAGGGAACGAAGAAGCAGACGCACTCGCTAAAGCTGGCGCTAGCCAAGCTGAGGTAAGTGCGTCATACTTACGTCCCTCTCTGTCCACGTTAAAAACAGAAATAGTCGCAGCAACGATTCAGGAGGCGAAGAGAATGTGGAATGGCACACTCTCTTGCAGAACCGCAAAAATCATGCTTCGCTCTGTTAATAATAAGACTACCAACTACATCTTAGCTCTCCCAAGAGAGGATTGCAAGTTATTAGTCGGAATACTCACGGGACACTGTTTAACACCTTCCCACGCAGCCAAATTGGGCTTGGTACAGAGTGATGCATGTACAACATGCAACGAGGTAAATGTTAGGGGAACTCTAAAACACCTACTTTGCCAATGTCCAGCTCTCTACAGATCACGCTTTAGCTATCTCGGATCTGTATCTTTCCTCTCCTTGGAAAGTATCGCGGATCAGAAAAGTAGCAATTTATTAAAGCTCGCAAAAAAGTGCATAAAAAACAGTATTTAAAGAGTCTCCATACTTCTTCTTGGCAACAAAAAGGACCATTATTGGTGTATTTGAGATCTTTTGATCAGCCAAGCAAACTTAACCTAACCTAAAGATAACCTAAGAGAATTGAAGAGAACAATTAACAAGAATAAGTGATGACGATAAGAAAAAAACAGAAAGAGAGCCATCATGGGCGATGCCAAAGATGTGATACTCTTCACGCTCCTCCAGGTTGCATTCAACCTTTCTTTCTTAGCATCACATCATTTTGAGTGGCACTTTTACTGTACATTTATTCTTTATAGGATGTCATTTAATTTGGGTTTGTATGGGAGGTACCTCTTCTGGTAACCTTAGGATAATAAAATTTATATGGTAGATGAATATAGATCAGAACTTTTAAAGTCCAAATTTCAGTTTGATAAATCAAAAAACAAAAAACTTTTTCAAATAAGAAAATTAATTTAGGAGGTGGATTTTATGGGAGGTACCCCTCCTGGTAACCCTAGAATCATGAAATTTAAATAATTGAAAGATATAGACCAGAAACATATAGTGTCTAAATTTCAGTTTGATACGTTAAAAAACACAAAACTATTTCCAATAAGAACATTAATTTAAAAGAGGGTTTGTATGGGAAATACCCCTCCTGGTAACCCTAGGATCATGAAATTTACATGGTTGATGGATATAGATCAGAAACTTATAGTGTACAAATATAAGTTTGATACTTTAAAAAAACTAAAAACTTTTTGTAATAAGAACATTAATTTAAAGGGTGATTTGTATGGGAGGTACCCCCCTAGTAGTCCGATTCGGCTGATTCCGACAAATATGCAGCGTATGGTAAAACCTATGTGTAAAATTTTAGCTCTCAAGCTCAAAAACTGAGGGACTAGTTTACATATATACATACAGACAGACAGACATAGCTAAATCAACTCGTCTCATCGAGCTGTTCACAAATATATATAGTTTATGTGGTCTGCGATGTCTCCTTCTGTGTGTTACAAACTTCATGACAAACTTATAATACTATTCACTCCCGTGAAGAGTGAGAGTATATACTTCAAAGATTTGTAAATATATAAAATTAAAGCTCTATTATTTTAACAGTTTGGCACCAACAGGTTCCTTACGCAAAGGGTGCCAACTGGACCTTATTACTACGCTTACACTGACTGTCCTTCCGTTCGTCAAAGAGCTTTATCTCATGAACTGTAATGGGGACATTGGGGAAAATTTTACAGAGTGTGTAATTCAATTGCGTGTATAACGACAAATAAAACAAAGCTAAAAATATAAACAGACCCTACTTTAAATTAATGTTCTTTTTAGAAACTCCTTTTTGTTTTCTATCTTCAAATTCGGAAATTTTTATATTATAAATTTGTGATCCATATTCACTAACCATGCAAATTTCAAGATCCTAGGATTCCTAGGAAGGGTACCTCCCATACAAACCCAAATTGAAATCTATGTTCTTATTAGAAAAAACTTTTTCGTCTTATCGAACTGAAATTTGTACACTATAAGTGTGTGATCTATATTTTAAGATTCCAGAATAACTAGGAAGGGTACCTCCCAAATTTAATTAATTGGGGTTGTTGTGAGATACCGAGCCTTTTCAGTACCTTGGTTTGTTGTTGTTTGAAGAAATAGTCAGCGCACGCAAATTTCTACTTTAATTTTAATTTTATTTAATTCACGAAACACTAATAAACATCTGTAATGTAATATCGGTTTAATTTAAAAACTATATGCCAATAAGTAAGAAAATAAAAAAAAGCACACGACTGCACGTGGTTAAAAGAAAAAGTTGAGAGTGATCATAACCAACAATAAAGAAACAAAATTGCAATTTTTTTGCATAGCAAACATAACGGGATGATTGATAAAACAGTTCGTAAACATGTTTGGCCTACGACATGGAACATGCTCGAGTATGAGTGTGACCCGTCGCAATGTCTTACTCATCTGCGAACATCCTCCCCCCCGTTGAAGGGCAGCGGTCCTCATCACAATCTTCAATGGGTAAGATGCATAGTTTATTAACTGCTCGCCGGGTGATACCATTTGAAGTGCGGAGGATGACAACTCGCACTATGCCGTCAGCTCCAGCTATTGTCTCTTTTACCCTTGCAATCGGCCATTTCAGCGGGGGTAGGTTTTGATCCTTGAATACACACGACGTCATTGATTTGAATTGCAGGTAGCGGAATACGCCATTTAGAGCGTTTTTGTAACAAGGTTAGATATTCCTCACTCCACCGTCTCCAAAACAATTGTTGTACATGGGTGACCCACTGCCAACGATCGAGGCGACTGCAATTAAGTGGGATGAGATTTGGCTCAGGAATAGCTGTGAGCGGACCGCCAATTAGAAAATGACCTGGAGTCAAGACATCGAGATCCGAGGGATTCTCTGATAGAGGAGAATTTATTATTGCCTGAATTTGTGACACCAAAGTGCGTAATTCATCGAAATTCAGGACTGCTGATCCAATAGATGGAAACAAATGGTGCTTAGCCATCTTAACAGTAGCCTCCCATAAGCCGCCGAAATGAGCGAGGCGGGATGAAACGCGAATCTATGCCCATGCCTTAACAGTATGCATGAATTTCCATATGATGAACTTCACTGTAGAATAAGCGACGCAACTCTTCCAATTCGTTTCTTGCACCGACAAAATTAGTGGCATTATCTGACCAAATGCACCTTGGTGCGCCACGTGTTAATATGAAACGCTTCAACGCGCTTAGAAAAGTTGAAGTAGATAGGCGTTTCACCAATTCCATCCAAACTGCCTTGGTTGAGAAGCAGATGAAAATGATAATGTTACATTTTTGAGGTGGTCTCTTACGCACATCCGACTTGTAATAAAAAGGACCGCAGTAGTCTCTGCCTGTAACAGTAAATGGACGAGCATCCTGGGTTCTTTCCTTAGGCAAATCAGACATAATATGCTCTTTGAGCCGAGGTATAGCTCTACAGGAAATGATGCACCAGGGTAATATCGGCGATGCTGCTAACTGCTGTTAATGTTCTAAGAGGAAGCTATGGAAGTTTCATTACTTGTGGTCGTCGTATTGGCCAACTGCTGCTTAACTCTTGCAAAAACGGTGGCCCGGTCATCCATAGATTTAAATGGAATAGCTCACGAGGGGTAGCTCCCCTTGACAAGATGTCCGCAGGGTTCATTTCAGTTGGCACGTAATACCATTCCATTTTTTCAGTTAGTTGCTGTATTGTGGCAACGAACACGTTAAATTTTGAAGATTCCTCTTGCAACCAGGACAGCACCATAGATGAGTCAGACCAGCAATGATATTGCCCATTAAACAGTTCCATTTTCGCGATTTCGTGCAACAGCTGAGCAAGCAGTGCGGCTGCACAGAGTTCTAGTTTAGGCACCGTCAGAGTTTTCAAAGGTGCTACACGAGCTTTAGAACACATCAGATTCACAAGCACGCTATTACCATTATAACGTGAACAAGTATAGATGCAGGCACCATAAGCCTCAAGACTAGCATCGCAAAAAGCATGTATCTCAACAATAGCCCCAGGCTGCAGTATGTAACGAGGAAATGTTGCATGGCACACATCAACGAAATCATGACACAATGCCGTCCAAGCAGTGTGCATAGCCTGTGGCAGTCTCTCGCCCGAATGCAGTTTGTCTCTCCACATGCGCTGCAGCAAAATTTTTGCCTTCGTTAGCGTCGTCCCAATAAGGCCAAGTGGGTCATAGCAACACGCAATGGTTGACAACACGGAGCGTTTTGTGTGTTGCATAGAGCTAGTACTAAGCTGTGAAGCAAAGATAAAAAGAAGTTGTCGTTTTTTGGCTGCCAAACCAAACCAAGAGCCTTTGTGACATCGCTACCATCATTGAATTTGAGCATACCCTCTCTATCACCTTCAGGTACATCACGAAGAACATCAGGGCAACTAAAGCACCACTACCTCTAAAGAAAATTGCCACGAGCAAGGAGCTTGGTTGTTTGATGCATAATCATACGAACTTCCTCCACTGAATTACCTCCAGAAATCATGTCGTCTACGTAAAAGTCGCGCATGATCGTCTGGGATACGCCGAGGATTCATCAGAGGCAAGTTGTTGCATAGCAAAAAGCAAGCAGACTTGGTTCCGTAAGTGACTGTATCAAGTTTGTAGATCTCCAACTTGTCTTCAGGAGAATCACGCCATAATATGCACTGCAACATGCTATCTGCTGCCACACGAACGCATCGATACATCTTGCAGATGTCACCTGTAAGAGCAATTGGAAAAGTACGAAATCTAATTAAAGTATTAAACAACTTAGCTTGAATTGTGGGCCCAGCCATGAGGATATTGTTTAACGATAAGCCAGAAGTCATTGCTGCAGAGCCGTCAAACACAACTTTGAGCTTTGTTGTAGTGCTGTCATCTTTAATAACACAATGATGAGGTAAGAAGTAACGGCACATGTGTATGTTTGCAATGGGAACTGGTGACATATGATTGAGTTCAAGGTATTCCCCAATGAAGGAAGAATATTGCACTTTTAGATTAACATTTCTCGCGAATTTGCGCTCCAGGGTTTCTAATCGTCATTTAGCTTGGAGAAATGAGCCGCCGAGAGCTTCTATGCCATGTTTCAAGGGTAGTCGCAACGAGTACTCCCCTGAGGGCAGCCTGACAACATGCTTCTTAATGCGTTAAGTTCCTCATTTGTTGCCTTGCGTATAGGTTCAAAATTGTGTTCTACCTCCCAGAATTGACCCACCAACTTGTCCAGCCGTGTGCTGGGGTTAATGCCATCCGATGTCCGTTGGCTTGCGACGATCGATGATAGTTTGGGGGCATGATGGCATCCACTAGAGAAAATCCACCCGAACTCCGTTTTTTGCAGCAATGGCAAACCAGGAGCCAGCGAAATCTGGCCTATGCACAACAGCTCGAGGAACAGATCCGCTCCGATGAGAAGATCAATCCGCTGTGGCAAGTTGAATGAAGGATGGGCTAGTTGAATATTAGAATGCACTTTCCAAGACGAAATGTTTATTGACGAGCTAGGCAAACGGTCAGTTAAAGTTTGAGCAATGACTGCAGTGATGCTACTTGTGAAGTCTGAAATCCGCGATTTCAGAACAAGCTCCACAGAGTAGCCATCAATGGAAAAGTCGGCATCACCAATTCCCGAGAGGGCAGTAATCATTTTTGTTTTCCGTAGTTGCAATTGGCTTGCGAATCTGGTTGTGATGAAATGCAGTTGCGAACCAGAATCCAATAATTCGCGACATGGCACATGTGTGCCGGAACGATTGCGTACAAATATAACAGCAGTGGCTAGCAGCATAGCATCAGATGGAGAATGAGACACAGTGGCTTGAGGAGAGGACGATGTAATTGCGACCATGGCGTTTAAAGTGGGCGGTTGCAGTGACAATGCTGCAATTGAATTGTCGAATTGAGAAGTATCCACAGAATCGTGGATAGGATGCAATAGCGTGTGATGCTTTAATTTACAAGTGCGACAAAATCCGGCTTTAAACTCTCGCATTTGGTGACGCTTCTTTAGGCAATTAAGGCATAGTCCGATACCTTTTGCCTCTTTCTGACGCATAGTTGGGGGACAGCGTTTGTCCAAGAAAGTCTCCAATTTTTCCCACGAAGGCATTTCATTTATTGATAAACTCTCCTCCCACTTTGCCTGAGTCACCTTGTCAAGCTTTTGTACCAGTACTTGAACGGGCACAGCATCGGCAATTTCCCCCCTTGTGGAGAGGGATTGAAGTGCTCGCAAGTGTGAAGTGACCTTATTTGTTCCGCAAAATCTCGACTGTCGAATCAGCCCTCTCAAGCCCAAATATCCCTCTGATGTGTGCCTGCAATATAAAACGCTTATTATCAAACCGTTTTCTTAGAATTTCTAATGCTGTTTTGTAGTTAGCCAGGTTAATCTCCAGGGAGTTTATGGTAGCCAAGGCAGCCCAACCTAAGCAGGACCGCAGATGCTGTAACTTCCCGACGGCAGTGAGCTCGCCTTCATTGTCAATGATGGTGGTGAACATTGAATAAAAATTCGCCCACTTCGTATAGTCTTCATCAAAATCCGGCAGCGATAACTGGGGAAAACGTGACCTGCTTCCCATGACGAGGACTGGCTGCGATTCATCTGCATTCAACCTGAAAGTTGAGCAAAGCTGTGTTGCATAACGTTTACCAAGTTCACGCTGAAGCGAAGTTCGGAAGCGAAACAATGCAGACTCAAATTTATCAGGCAACTCAGCAGTAATACATTTGACATCAATTTCTTCCAGCTTTGTGTAAACTCTCTCGAAATTTGACTTCAGATCACCAGCTTGCACTAAAAGTCCCTTAATCTCATACTCATCCATTTCTCTTACCAGCTCACTGTCATTGTCTTTAGTCAATTTTATAAGTCGATCACAAATTGCTTTTGACTTTATGTTTAAGAAATGGTGAGGACGATCGTTACTTGGATCAACTGCTGGACTACTTTCAGTCATACTTTCTTCTTAATATAACCAGTACAGATGTTGTAGTACTTTGCTTGGAACGGTATCTCACCGGGGCCTCTAAATGTTGTGAGATACCGAGCCTTTTCAGTACCTTGGTTTGTTGTTGTTTGAAGAAATAGTCAGCGCACGCAAATTTCTACTTTAATTTTAATTTTATTTAAATCACGAAACACTAATAAACATCTGTAATGTAATATTGGTTCAATTTAAAAACTATATGCCAATAAGTAACAAAATAACCAAAAAAAAAAAAGCACGCGACTGCACGTGGCGAAAAGAAAAAGTTGTATGAGTGCGACCCGTCGTAATGTCTTACTCATCTGTTTTAGTTGCAGCTGTGAACAGGGGTCTTCACGAGTTAGCATTAATAGCCGCATCTTATGCAAACTCGTGATGGTACCGAAACGGGTGGCAGTGGATAAATAGATGTAATCAGCTGTTCCCGGAAACATAACTGCGAATCTAACATGCGAAAAAGACAAATTAATTAAATTAACTGCATAAATTGCAATAAATAATATGTAAATCGTACTTATATTTTCTGTTTAAATTAAATTTGTAAAACATTTCTCTTTTGCAATATAATATTGGCAGAATTGCCAGACAATAAATTAACACTGTAGCAACGCTAATCTTTTATGCAATTTGCTCAACTCAATCGTCGCCCAATTTTACGCTGCCACCTAATCTAACTGTCACGAAGTTTATGCAGCGGTTGTTTGTACAGTTTCATCAATCTCGTGAAGACCCCAAATTATCTTTTGTTTCTCATTGTGTTTAATTTTTATAGCATACTTTTGAGCGCTGTTAATTTTTTGACGTGGATACGTCTATATTTTTGATACCAGGGGGTAAACCTAAAAATTGATGAGAGGAAAAATGGGTATACAGTTTAATAGTCGATTTAGACAGGCCCTGCATCACGATGATACGCTTTGGTATTTAGGCAAGCCATTTCGTATCATTTAAAACTGTTTTTTGTTTTGAATGTGCATAAGAAGAAGAGAACGTTTGTTGAATTGAGAGAGTAAATAAGAAAAATAATAAAAAAACATTTTTAAAATGGAAAATATGTTATTTAAAAGAACTATTAATAATTGCAAGCACGCTGGTACGTTTAAATACAAATATAAAACACAAAAAGAGAAGAAGACTGACAATATCTAACCGGAAATGGCAAAAAACTTGGCCACACTATCAGACATTTCCCAGCCCTGGTCTGCATCAAAGACGCATCAATTCATGATGCGACACAGACTCGCATCACATTCTACAACAACAACCCCTGAATGACGTAATTTTCCTTGTGGTTGTTGTCGATTGTGATGCGAGTCATTGGTCGCATCATGAGAGACTCGCGTCATGGCCCTGTCTAAAACGGCTATAAAGTTGTAGTTGCACAACTATTGTCCACATCAAAAATTTAAGTACAACACTCGGTAGCTAAAGGATCAAAGAATTGGTTACGTTTAGTTAGGGCTGTATAACATTGCGGTGGCGGTGTGGGAAGCGTCGCAATTTTGCCATTTTTTGGTTGTAAATAATTTCGTCCGATTTGTTGTTTCTGCTTTTGTTGTTGTTTTGAGTGTATCTTGTTTTTGTTATATGGAAAAAATCCTATCGCTTTACGTTCTCTTTTGTTATTGCTGTTTACTTTATGTTTTTTCTTGTTGCTTTACTTTTTGTTGATCATTATCATCATCATGAATACAAAACTTAATCATTTAATTTTTACTTATTTACATTTGTTGTTTTAAATTAAGTGAGTAGGTAATTGAGATGTAATGTGTATGAATGCAGTAACAACGTGCTCATTCTTTTAACTATTTTTCTTTGGTTAAGCGTGCTCAGCTCTCATTCACACTAAAGGAGACATCGGAAACCCCATAAAGTATACACATATATTCTTCGTCAGCTCGACAAGACGAGTTTATTTAGGCATATTTCGCAATATGAATAACTTCACTGATTGCAACAAAATTGACATAAACATATTCGAGATGAATTCACAGATCTTAGGTGAGTGGTCTTGTAAAAGTAAAATGGTATCTTCAAATAAATGCTCGGGTGTATTTTTCTTATCCCAGACCAATTACACTGTGTCACAGCGAAAAAAAACTTCTTATCAGACCTAGTGGAGGTTATAGGTCATAAAAAACTAAAAAGAATGGTATATATTAAATCTCTGATACACCCTCAAAATCTTGTTTTAGAGCCCAAAAACCGTTTTTAAGAGGTTCCTGTACATATTACCTTATAACTTGGACATTTTTTATCGGATTTCAAATTTCTTTTTTGTGTTTAGAAGCTGAAATGTACAACCATGTATCATGTATTTTGTTATCATTCAAATTCATGAAGATACAGACCAAAAACTTTCCACAATTTTGATTTTTCCATCGATTTTGCAACTTTAAGTCCAATTTGTGCCCCTTATCTTATCTAAATTATATTTTTTCTCAACGTACATCGAAAGTTTAGTGATTTTAGCTTTAAATGAACCCTGTTTGAATACAATCGGTTAAAAATTACTTGATTTATTGCACTTTTTGTAATTGCATATGACAGTTTTCTTTCCTTTTTTATTCTTAATTGTCTAGCTATCTCTCTCTATCTATCTCCCTCTATCGGCTACATTTCAGCTTCTAAACTCAAAAAAGAAATTTGAAATCCGATAAAAAATGGCAGGAACCTCTTAAAAACGGTTTTTGGGCTCTAAAACAAGATTTTGAGGGTGTATCAGAGATTTAATATATACCATTCTTTTTAGTTTTTTATGACCTATAACCTCCACTAGGTCTGATAAGAAGTTTTTTCATTTTTTTTTTTTTTGTAACACAGTGTTATTAATAAAATTATAATACAGTAATTATTTGTTTACTTAATCCTGAGCCTGACGAAGAGAAATTTAGCCATCAAAAATAAAACATGAAAATCCGAAGGACTTTTTAGTTAAAAATGATTATAACACACATAAAAGTATCCACGCAAAACAGACGGCCGTGTCCACAACACAGCCACACCCATTTTTTGTAGCTACTTTAGGCGCTGGTTAAATATTTCACTTTTGTGACAAAAACAAATTTATTTTATAAAACTTCAGACAGAGATACAAGCTTTAAGTCGAACGAATTTGCATACATAGTATTAAAGCCTGTGTGGTGGTAAGGAACACATCGTATGTGAGTCCGTCCGACTCCCACTTGATCGATTTTTATATTTAATAACTTTAGATAAGGAAGAATTCAACCAAATCTGCTCTAAAAACGCAATATTTTAAATCTGCTGATGGCGAAATCTATGGAGCTGTGATTTAGAATTGTGTTGAAATTTTACCGAAAGGGATATCCATTGCATCGCTGAATATTTCGATTTTGTCCGGCACACATGTCACCGTTTGCTATGTATAATGCGGTCCTTAGTTGTAACATTTTTTCGTCTTTCGTTTTATTTCACCGTAGCATGTTATTTTTGCAAATCAACTTAAGTAAATTTAGAGTATAGATAGTTTTACAATATGATATTAATATTAACAAATGAAGAAATACACAAAGTATAATACAATATATTATGACTAAGGAAAATGGAAAAAAAAACATTAAGTAGAAATGAAAAGACTTACAACTAGAACACATATCCCAAAACACCAAAAACCTATAACTAACTAACAACTAGGGGTAGCACTTGGTGAGACTAGCCTAAGAGTTAGCCTGTAAAGTACCAACATAGGCAATGAATCATATCACATTCTGTATTATATAAGTTCATTGTGATTATTGTAATTAGTGATTGAAAAATCGATTTTTGCCTTTATTGTTTGCACATGGGCTGTTTTAGGAAGTAGATCAGTTGAGAAATAAAATGGTAAATTATGAAGTAATTTAAGAAGTTTATTTTGGGCAATTTGCAGACGCTTTGTGTGAATGTGAGCACAGTCCCCCAAACTAGAGATCCATATAATAAGATAAGGGCAAATATTGATATGAAGATAATCAATTTGTAATGGATTGACAACTGTGACTTCCGATTTATCAAAGGATAGACCATACAAGTAGTTTTGTAGATCTTGTTCAGCGTATTGGCAATGTGGATTTTGAATGTAAATTTGCTGTCTAAGTACAGACTAACATATCTTAGATTATTGGTCCAGGAAATGTCCTTGGTTTTAACTCTCAGATTAGCGTTTGGTAGGTTGATATATTCTTCTATTCCCAGAAAAGACAATTGCAGAGGACTTTTCAGCGTTCAGCTTAATTTTTCACTTTTTGTAATACACTTCAAGGTAGAATAGCGAACGAATAGCTATGTACAAAATTTCAGCAAAGTTGTTTCCTGTGCAGTAAATGGCAGGGTCATCTGCAAAGACGGATGTGCTACAGTTATCGAGTACAGGTAAATCATCAAGACCGAACCCTGAGGTACTCCAGCACTGATACCCTGGACATTAGATTGGACACCTTGCAGGCCGATAAAAGAATTGATGTATTATTTTTATCAAGTAAAATGGAGTGTTTGTAGTGATTAGCTTGTGCACTAATTCATCATGCCATACTGTGTCAAATGCCGCTTGTATATCTAGGATGACAGGCCCAACCGACTAGTTATTTTGCATATTGTTCTTGACGTACTGCTTAAGTTTGACAATCGGGTCTATGCAGCTCATATGAGGCCTGAAGCCAAATTTTATAGTTGGTATAATAGAGTGAAAACTCTTTCAAAAACTTTCGCAAAACAACACAGTAAGCTAATGGGTCGATAATTATCTGGTGAGTCCGATGCTGTACCAGGTTTAGGAATTGCGTTTTTTGCCACTTTCCACACTTTTGGGAAGTAGCCGATATGAAGACAGTCGTAAAATAAGGTTGCAAGATAACGAAATATACTAGTTGGTAGATTTTTAATTCCTATGTTAGGATGGCTGTACCTGGTGTTTTCTTTGTTTTTAACGCTCGAACTATATACGCAACTTCGGCAGTTGTCACCAGAGGTATACCTGAGTTGCGCTGATCAGTCAATTCTCTTAGAGAGAGTTTTACCATATCGCTATCCAAAAGATTGTCTGCTAATTTATGTTTGTCACGGAAGAGCTCTCCCAGCATATTTGCTTTTTCTTGCCGCTATGTGGAAGATCTAACACATGAAACCAATTCAAGTGCCTAACATCCATGTCCTTTTCTAGAAGAGTTATAGCTAAATTGTTGGTATGATTATCAAGTTTGGTGCTTTACCATTCTGAACTTTTTTTTATTTCATCCTTAATATTTATGAAGATGGAAATTTGTCACATACCAAGAAGCACTTGTTCTTTTACGTAGCGTCATTGA
>JBAMAV010000246.1:0-10709 GCA_037043315.1 Amiota communis
TAAAAGCAGTGGGTTGCTTAAAATTAGAAAAAGAGGAGTCAACCTCCATAGGCTGTACCGATTGTTGATTGGGGTTGGGATTCTGAAAGAAAAGTTTTTTATTGGCCCCTTCTTGTGTTGTGAAATGTGGATTTTTATTCTGTTGTGGGTTATAGGACTGATTCTGCCCAAAGTTATTTCTATCCCTATTCTTTGATTTTTGCTCAATTCGTAGAGCTTTTTCTTCCGCACACCTCGCAAAGCTAGCTGCGAACTGGTATCTTTCTTGATTCGCCTCCACCTCCTGTGCTAACGCCAAAGCTGATGGCATGTCGGCAGGACGGGCTGCAAATAAGATATCGCTTAGGGACTTTCTTGTGCCGGAAATAAATACCCGCAAGGCATTTGCTCTGTATGTGGCATTGGCGAATTCGGCTGCCTCGCCACTGCAAGTCATATTTGTTTTGTTTATGAGCAGAGTTAATTTTTTTTCAATTTGATCATAATATTCTAACAACGTCAAATTTCCCTGGCGCAAAGTGGACAATTCCTGTTCAATGAGGTACACAGGCCGCTTATCGGCGTATGTGAAATCAAGACGAGCTATTATAGCTTTGAAATTCAAAACCGTATTAAAAGATGCTAGGGCCATATATGCCGAGCCCTTAATCTTGTTTCTAATTATGGCCACTGCTTGGTAGTGTCTTGAGCTACCATCATATTTCTCGAATAATTTATATGCGGTATGGACTGCTTGCCTCCATGACACATAAGCTTCCTGCTTCCCATCAAAGTCAGGGAGAGACTTAACAATGTCAAGGGATTCACTGCACTCTACACCTTCTGTAATCACTACATCTTTATAAATTTCTACCTCAGGGACACTGATATTGATTTCACTAATTTGCTTTTTTATTTTGTCTAGTTCACTATTGAATTGACTCTTCTGAGTAGAGAGAGCCGAACTGACAGCAACTTCTATCAACGTTTTTAATTGCTCTTGTGTAAGAGACATGTTTGGTTCTTGGGTTTGTTCTTCCCTGATAACAACTAATTCTCTTATACCAATCTCAATATTCCCAATTCTCTTTATCAAATCCTCAACGCTCTCTTTAATGTCACTCATTCAAGTATTTCCACTTCACAAAAATTGATATTTCAGCACAACACACACATTTAATCAAGTTTTTCTTTAAATTACTTTATTTCATATTATGTTACTCAAGGCACCTTTTTTAAAATAAAAAACCAACAAACAATCACTTACATGTTTTGGAGAAATGACTTATTCATAATCCTGATGTCTTCTTTGGTTGGTTGATCGTTTTGTCTGCTATTGTTGCTGCTGTTGTCCTTGTTGCCTATTTCGCTCTAGCTGGTTGATCGATTTATCGTCTGTTGTTGTTGCTGTTCTTGTCCTCGCTGCCTAGAGTGAATTCGTATTATAGTGACTAATCGTGAGTTCTGGCCGGTCTGCTGGTGGTGATTTCTGATGTTTGTCGTCACTTAGATTAAATTTAATTTCTGTACTTTATAGCTTTGAGCCTTATTTTATAAAACTAGAGGGTCCCTGGAATTGGGAATCGTAGCTTTTTAATTTATTGGGTTATAATTTTAATTGAATTAAATTATATTTAATTTTTGGATTTTACTGCTTTTTGTTCTATTTATAAAACTAGAGGGTCCCTGGTGTTGGGAATCGTAGCTTTTTAATTTATTGAGTTATAATTATATTTAATTTTTTTTTTATTTTATTGCAAATCGCTTTATTTATAAAACTAGAGGGTCCCTGGTGTTGGGAATCGTAGCTTTTTAGAATATTTGGTTATAAATTTAGTTGAACTAAATTATATATCTTTCACTTGCCCCACGTTGGGCGCCAATTATAATTTTATTAAACTTCTTATTTATTATTTTCGTTTGGTCAAGTGACCAGTAATGAGTTCTCTTACAGACTAATTGTTACAATACTTTTTTCTTAAAACTAAACCTACGTTTCCCTATCGATGCCGCTAGGAATTCGCTGACTCCTAATTGTTGTCGTTGGTGATATCGCTAGCTGTTATCCACAAATTGTGCCCGTAAGTATAACGTTTTATTGTTCGTCGCAAGCAACAGTTCGGAGCATTGAACTTATTTACATAAGTTATGCTAACAGTGAACTTGATTCTTTGTCGCTTGTGTTAACTTATATATGATCATATAAGTGGTGTAAACTTAATCTAAGTAAAGTAACATATATTGTACACCAGTTTGATGTTTGATTCATGTAAACCATTTGTATGCAATTAGTATGTTTTGAGATTTGTTTTTTGACCCTTCTTTTTGAAAACAATACAAAAAAAAAACAACATTTAACTTTCATTCTAAAATATTTCTGATAATGGGATCTAGGGAATCAAAAATTGAAAACCCAACCGCAAATGTTATAAACAAGAAGGAGATTTAAAGAACATTTGGATTCTTTTACTCGTGTTGGTAATATTATCAAGCGTCCAGCTAGTTCTAAAGTTATATGCTATGCATAATAAAAACTTCAAGAAACGATACACCAGTCGAGCGGATGCAGTTGACAAAATTTAAAACTCTGATTCGATTCCAATAATAGGTACATTTAAAACACATTGAAAGTCTTTAGTAACGTTAACGGCTACACGCCACACTTTAAAAAAAAAAACACAGACATCATAAATGGAATGGGAAAAAATTAAGTATAACTTAAAACTGCAAATAGAAATATTCAATAGGTCATATAAATGTATAACACAGAATAGACCAATATCACAAGATACACTTAATAAGCATTTAGACATACTGTTTGAAACAGGGGATAAAATAAGGGTAATAGTAAATGTAAACTATGAACTATGATCGGCTTACAGCAGCACATAAAGTAGCAGCGGACGGATTTTTCTATGAGGTTAGAAATAAACTAGTTAACATTGTTAATAAGTATAATATTAACATAGAAATACCAGATTGTCATAGTATTCCCCTTAAAAAAGAAGCCTACAATAGAGTAGAAGAAAAAACCAAAATGGCTCAAACTCCGATAGATTTCTTAAATACAGCTTTCCGTCTTATACCAGAAATCGATGGGAAAGCAGAAAATTTAATTTCGTTCATCGACGCACTTTCATTGGTGAACTCCATAAAAGGAGCACACGATGAATAAGCTGTTTTATTAATAAAAACAAAGCTAAACGGAACAGCAAGAAACTTGATAGGCGCTGAGACGTCACTAAATCAAGTGATAGAGAAACTAAAAACAAGAGTTAAAGGCGAATCTGTAGAAGCTCTATCAGCAAAACTGATGAACATACAACAGAAAGGCAAAACTGCCAATCAATATACTAAAGAAATTGAAGGTGCTTACATCAGTGATGGTTTAACATCAGAAATCGCTTCCAAATAATCGACTCAGCAAGCAGTCAAAGCAATGACAAAGATTTGCACAAATTATAGGGTAAAACTTATCACGGAAGCCGACCAATTCAATAATATGAATGAGGCCATATCCAAATTTGTCAACAACTGTACTGAAGCAACTGGTAGGCAAGAGACAATCTCATAATAATAGAAAGGATATCGAGGCAATAATAGATATCGAGGTAATGGCAATTACCGAAGAAATAATAGACGAGACCGTGTCGGTAGAAACAATGGGGGCAACAATAATAGATATTATAATAATCCCAACAATAATAACAATAATAATAGCAACAGCCGAAATGGAAATAATGGTAACATACGAATTACTCAAGGTAATTCGGAAAACCAGCAACCCTTAAATATTCTAACACAGTAGATTCAATAATTCATACTAGACATCTGTATGAATTCATTCAAAAGGGCATTTTTGGTACTCATGCTCAAATGAATGAATTTGACATTCACATTCACTCAAATGAATTCCAATGTCTGATGCTGCTGAGAGAGTGTTCCATGTTCTCATTCAAATGAAGCGGTGCCGAATTAAATTAAATGATATTTTGTACTGTGTTGTTTGTTGGTATGCAAACATATTAACATCCCCGACTACATTTCACAACAACAATTGCGCACAAATTCCTCTCACAAAATAAGGTGCTCTCCCCGACACACAATAAAAATTTCGAAGAATTTGTGTGCAATTATTGTTGTGAGTCTGAATACAATGAATGTTTTTCTTGTTCCATTCGTTTCTTTAGCTTCTTTTACACTCTCTTCTTGTTCCGATCGTTTGCTATGACAACGCTCTCTCAAATGAATTAGAATTCATTCTTATTGTGTGTGGTTCCAAAAAATTGAGTACGACATTCAATGGTACTCAATTATGCTAAGCAACTGAATGCGTCGTACAGATGTCTAATTCATACTATCAATCTTAATTTCACCATATTCATAAAAGTAACAACGAATACACAGGTAAACACCTTGCCTTATTAATAGATACTGGAGCGGATAACTCCATTTTAAAAGAAAACACAGATAAATATCAAGACATGTGCCAACTCAAATAAGTGGTATTGGTGAGGGTTCTATCAATTCCACTTTATTAGCTTTCGTCGAATTATCGACAGGAAATTATGCAATTCCACATAATTTTCACAAAGTTAATTCAAATTTTTCAATACCAAGTGATGGAATAATAGGTATGGATTTTATAAAAAAATTTAATTGTCAATTGGACTTCAACCCAAAACAAGATTGGTTTACCCTCAGACCAAATAATTTAAATTATTCAATACACATTCCTATAATTCATACAATTGACAATAACATAATAGTATTACCATCACGATCCGAAGTAGTAAGACAAATAAAAATAAATTCAACCGAGTCACAAATACTTATTCGAAATCAAGAAGTTGTAAATGGTGTATATATAGGAAACACAATTTCAAATTCGAAACATACTTTCGTAAAAATTCTAAATACAACTGATTCAACCCAAGTTATAAATATGAACGAAGTAAAAATTGAATCCCTTGAGGATTATGAAATAGTAAATAAAACGGATAGAAATAAGGAAAATGAAATTTTGACAAAACTAAAGAAACATTTACCACCATCTTTTAAAAATATACTTACAAGCCTTTGTTCTAATTACACAGATATATTCGGCCTAGAATCAGAATCGATATCCACCCAACAACTTTTATAAACAAAAATTAAAATTGAGAGATGAAGAACCCGTATATATAAAAAGCTACCGAATTCCTCAGAGTCACAAGGATGAAATAACTAACCAAGTAGAAAAATTGATTAAGGACAAAATAGTGGAACCATCTGTGTCTGAATATAACAGTCCTCTACTACTTGTTCCAAAAAAATCATTACCAGATTCCAACAAAAAGAGATGGCGTTTGGTAATAGATAATCGACAAATTAATAAAAAACTGTTAGTGATAAATTTCCTCTTCCAAGAATAGATGACATTCCTGTGCCTAGATTTAATGTCTAGATTTCATCAAATTGAACTAGAAAAAAGTTCCAGAATCAAAACGTCTCTTTCAACAAGCAATGGTTCATATCGTTTCACGCGACTTCCATATGTGTTAAAAATAGCACCAAATTCATTTCAAAGAATGATGACAATTTTAATTTTCTGGTCTATAACCATCGCAAGCATTACTATATATGGATGATTTAATTGTCATCGTTTGTTCTGAAAAGCATATGATCAAAAATCTTTCAAATGTTTTTGATTTATGCAGAAAGAATTATTTAAAATTGCACCCTGAAAAATGCTCTTATTTCATGCACGAAGTGACTTTTCTAGGTCATAAGTGTACTGATCGTGGTATATTACCAGATGACAAGAAATATGAAGTAATTGAAAAATACCCAGTCCCAACAGACGCCGATAGTGCTAGACGTTGTGTTGCATTCTGCAATTATTATAGACGTTTTATAAAAAATTTCGCGGATTATGCACGCCAAATAACGCGTTTATGTAGAAAAAAAGTAAAATTTGAATGGACACAAAAATGTCAAACTGCTCTCTAATATTTAAAAACCCAATTGATGAGTCCAACATTACTACAATATTCCGACTTCAGCAAAGAATTTTGCATTGCCACAGATGGAAGTAAGCAAGCTTGTGGAGCTGTGTTAACTCAAGCCTATAATGGGAATCAACTTCCCGTAGCTTACGTATCTCGTGCATTCACAAAAGGCGAAAGTAATAAAACTACAACAGAACAAGAATTAGTAGCAATCCATTGGGCAGTAAATCATTTTCGAACATATGTATATGGTAAACACTTCACTATAAAAACAGATCATAGACTTCTTACATTTTTATTTTCAATGGTTAAACCGAGCTCAAAACTAACCCGCATGAGACTCGACTTAGAGGAATACGAATTCACTGTAGAATATCTTAAGGGAAAAGATAATCAAGTAGCGCATGCATTATCAAAAATAACCATCCAAGAATTTAAGGACATACAAACCCAGATATTAAAAGTCACTACAAGAAATCAAAGTAGACAGAAAAAATGATGCAGCAATAGAAAAAGAAAATTTGCCTAGGCAAATATTTCAAGAAGCTTCTAAGCCCAACGTACATGAAATCATTAAGAATGATGATTGACGAAGAGTAGTGATCTTGCGCGTAACACCTACGGAATGTTTTATAAAACATGGAATGAAAGATATAGCAAGAATTAATGTATGCGACCTTTTTACTAAGGCATTTTCGACTTAGGTCAATTTTTCCAAAGGCTATAAACTGAAGCCGGTATAAATGGCATAAGCCAACACAAAATGGCTTCGAGCGAGAAAATCTTTGAACATATTTCAATAGATTCATTTTAAATATATATTTAAAGAAATTAAGAATAGCGCTACTTAAGCCGGTGACCATAATTGAAAATATTTTTTTTTTTTCAACTTCCCGACTTAAATATAAAAGTAAACACTAAGTAGATTTTTAAATGATAAGAGGGGAGAAGACAGTAGACAACATTTTCGAATGGTCAATTAAAATAATGGTAATAATGGTCTGGATGATTGGATGACTTAGGCCTTATTTCTAAAAATTATTTGCGGTAGGCCAACAACCGCAATATGTCTCTCAGCGCCACCCGTAATCTGAGTTAGATTAGATCGACTGGTCTGCTTCGTTTGAAGCGTCTACGTCTAGACAATTCGTGGGATGGAAGGTCTGTTATTTCGACATTGGTATGTCGCTCTAATGTTTTGTGGTACCTCCTGCTAGCATTATTGATTTCTTCCTGAATCATAGTTACGCCGAAGTCTTTGAGAATTTCGTAGTTAGTTATATACCAGTCCGCATTAACTATTGTTCGAATCATTTTAGATTGTTGACGCTAAATAATATTTAAGTTAGTTTTCTTGGCTGTACCCCATAATTGAATGCCGTAGACCATATAGGCTTTATTACAATGTTGTATAGTACTAATTTTCCATTGGTTGTTAGCTTAGATCTACTGTTAAGAAGCGAGTACAGTTGCTTAAATTTTAATGTGAATTGCTCTCCCTTTTTTTGAATGTGATATTTCCAAGTCAGTTTACTATCAATGTGCATGCCCAGGTACTTTGCCACATTGCTTAATGGAATGTCAGTACCTTTTTTTTTTTAATTGTCTTCGCTGATAAGCTGTCCGTGTCGTGTATATTACTTGCGTCGTTTTTAGTTCATTGACTTTTATTTTCCACTTATGCCAAGTGCATGTTTCGTCCGGAATATCCTGTAGCTTAGTTGTAGCCACAGCTAAATTTTTGTGTGAATACATTAATACTGTATCGTCAGCAAAGGTAGCCACCATTGAAGAGTTATCTCCTGGAGTTGGGATGTCTGATGTGTATAAAGTATACAACATAGGACCAAGCATGCTTCTTTGCGGGACTCCTGCTCTTATCTGTCTCAGTGTTGAAGATTCGTCATTACATTTTACGTAGAAATAGCGAGAGTCTAGGGAGCTCTTATTGATTTCGAATAGATCAGTTGGAAATAAGGTTTTAATTTTACTAAGTAGGCCGTTGTGCCAGACTTTGTCGAAGGCTTTTTCTATGTCAAGAAAAACACCAACACAACTTTTTTTCGTCAAGGTCCTTTAAGATTTTGTGCGTCACTCTGTGGACTTGCTGGATTGTGGAGTGACTTTGTCTAAATCAAAATTGGTGGTCAGTTATGATTCTGTTCACGTCTAGTATTGGTTGTATTCTGTCAAGTTGAAGCCGTTCAAATACTTTTGACAATAGGGGCAGTAGGCTGATTGGTCTGTACGATGACGCCTTAGTCGGATCTTTGCCAAATTTAGGTATGGCTATTATTTCAGCAATCTTCCATAAAGATGGGTAGTGCCTTAGTCGTAATATCGCATTGAAGAAGTTCCTAATATATATCAATGCCTTCGCAGGGAGTTCTTTCCAGTTATTTGGTCATAGCCTGGCGATTTTTTCTGGCAAGTGCGCTTTTCAATACAGTGCTTAACTTCATTGGTTGAAACGTTTTTTGTACAGTATTAAGGAGATGGAGTCCTGTTGAACAAATTGATATTACTATTAGATTGGTTTGTAGTAAAAGCCAATACGTAATAATCTGCAAGAAGTGAAGCTTTGTCAGAATTGGTTCTAGCCCATGTTCCATCCAATTTTAAGAGTGGCGGCTGGTGGAAGGTGCGATTAGTGATGTGTTTAGCAGCCTTCCACAATGAGTAATTGGTGTCTGCTGCCGGAGATAGTGATTTTGTGTAATTTACAAATTGTTCATATTTAAAAATCCTTAGCCTGATTTTCAAATCTTTGATTGCTTTATTAACTTTTGCTTTGGATCTCTCGTCCTTTGCCAGATCTTTTGCAATTTATTTTTGTTCGCGATGAAAGTTCAAGTCGGGATTCAATTTAGAAATGTGTTATATTCATGTTTTTTATACACAAAAGTCTATTAAAATTGGTATCTTTCTCTGATCGGTTGGCCAATATGTGGGTTCGCCTGTACTCAAGTGCATCCCCCCAATCATCTGAATTGATTGAAAAGTTTTTCCCCTTGGTGTTTGTCAGCCTTGATCCCCAGTTTACGTGTTTCGCATTGTAATCACCTGCTGTGATGAACCTTGGGCCAAGCTCTTTAAAGAAGTCCTTAAATTGAGCTATTGATATTGTGTGTCTAGGTGGGCAATAAATAGCTGCTATTGTGAAAGGGCCATATTTGTCTTCTAGTAGCAATTTGGTCGACTGCATGTGAGCGTGTTGATAATTTTCTAGTTCAACGTGGTGAAATTTGTTTTTAACAATAATAGTCGTGTAGCATATCCTGAACCGTCCGGGTGGTTTGTGCTATATATTTTATATTCGTGAATGCTCAAGTAGTGATTGCTTGTGCAGTAAGTTTCAGATATTAGAGCTATGTCAATCATATTGTCATTTAGAAATAGTTGGAGTTCTAGGATATGTTTGTGTAGACCATTCGCATTCCACGCAATTATTCTTAATTTATTGTCCATTTTGTTTGTCAAGCTTGGTTATCAGGAGGGTTAATATGTTCAACATGTTAGTCATCTGTTGAATAAATTGCATCATCATGGTTTTAAGTTCAGCTGTATCGTCATTTGGCATAATGTTACTGTTATTTTTCTTGGAGGAATTACTGTCTATGGACAGTAGAGCTGACTTTAGATTTTTGGGTAGGTCGGTTGGTTGGCTGGAGTTGGGAAGGCGTCGCTGAAATTTGCGCGTAGCTTATGACATTCTCCACTTTCCTGGATGTTATGGGCATTTGTTGATTTTTTGTGCCATCCATCAATATTTTGTGTCGAAGCGAAGAAAATCGTTGGATTTTTAATGTTTTATATATATCGTAGACCTTATATTTGGCTGTATGAGCTCCACCACAGCGAGCACATTTTATTTTATTGTTTTGTGCTTACCAGCACATTTAACACATACTGGATCCCTTGTACAATAGTTGCGGGTGTGCCCGTATTTTTGGCAGTTGGAACATTGCACTATCATCCTCATGTTGTGGTTGGCCTTAAATTGAACTTTGATGTGTAGTAATGAAGTTAAATTATAAATTGTTTTGTTGGTAGAGCTGCATTTAAGTTCAATAGAGGACAGAGGTAGTGGTTTATTGGTTGTTCTTTGTTTGATTTTGTGTATATTTAAAACTTCGTTTCCTAATATTTTTAGTTCGCGTTTTATTTCGTCGGTGTCTGTTGATTGATGAAGGTGTCTCAACATGACTTTAAAACCACGTTCATCTTTGGGCTTGAAAGTGTAGTATTTCGTATCTCTGGATTTTAGTAATTCTATGATTTTTTTAAAGTGTAGGGGCTCTGCCGGTTGGATACGAACTTCGTTAATGGGTAGTGTTTTAAGTACATAGTTATGCTCTACTATTTCAGTCAGAGCTTTGGTAAGAATGTTGATTTCTTCTACCCCCTGCACATAAATAGGTAGTGGCTTGTTAGCTTTTAAGTCTGTTTGGAACCACTATCCGGATTATTCTCTTCTTCATCTACATTGTCATCGTCGGTATCTAAAATGCTAAAGTAATTGGAAGATGGCTTCCCAAGGCAGTAGTTAAGTGTGGTCTGTTTTTCTTGTTGTTTAGGATTATTTAAACTTGAAGTTATGGTGGGTGACGTTTTGTTACGTTTAAGCTTTTTGTTATTGTTTAGTGATAGTTAGTCGGTATGGCTGGTGATTGCGCTTTTCTGTTTCTTTCCATTCAGATCCATGCTTTCAGTTTGTATTGTTTGAGTTTTGTACTTGAG
>JBAMAV010000248.1:0-50637 GCA_037043315.1 Amiota communis
TCGTACTGTTGAAGCTGATGTTGTTGAAACTGCCGTTGCTGAACCTGTTGTTGGAGTACCTGTTGTAGCATCTGTTATTGGAATTCTTGTTGTTGTATCCGTTCTCGGGAGGGGTTACCCATCAGGGGTAGTGCAGTCGACATAGACTCGGACCTCGAAAGCGTGAGTAGCGTGGCAACCATAAACACAGCTGCTGAGGAAGAGCTTCTAAGCTCCCCAAAGGCCTCAACGCCACGAAGAGGCCCAGTAAGGAAAGCTTGAAGGCACTTGCTCAATATAAGGCAGCGGTGAAAATAAAATTACTTCTGGAAACTAAGGTGACTCTTTCGTCTAAAGAGCGGGAGGACCTTAAATGGGCTACTGAAGCAGTCACGAAAAGAAGAGAGCACTTCGCGCAGAGTGATAAACATGCGACGACGCATCCTGCCTTCGTGAACAAAATTGAGGAGAACGTAGGAAAGAGTATTAAAGAGCCGAAAAGACAGCGGTCTAAGGACGAGGAAGAGCCTGAGGCCAAACGTCTTCACACCCAAAAACCTCTCACACCAATTGACCAGCCAACCACTTCCAAGAAGGCGATGAAAGTCAATGAAGTAGCTAAACGGCACTTGAACGTAGCGCTTACAACAGACAGTATTGACAGACTTATAATACTACATATTCACTGCGTGAAGAGTTTAAAAATAATAAAATGTTAGCCAAAGATTTTCGCCCAAAGCCAGTGATTGTTGAAATAAGTTTGGAAACTTATGGTTATACGATCTGATTTTCTTTCTAAAAACCCATTGTTATTGCATATCTATTTATACTCACTCAAACAGTGTTTTCATTGAAAATATAATAGCCTTCCCACAGTGAGTAAAAAGTTGGGTTCTGGAGAACGCAGGCAGAACTTTGTGTTCTGACGACAACAACAGCAGGAATGATGACCAAATTGAGGACTTGTTGTAGCAGTCAGAACTCTGGGTTCTTATTGCGTTCTCGATGAACCCAACTTCAACCCACTTTTCAGGCTGGTCACTCTAAAGTAGCGCTGCTAACTTAGTGCCTTTTTCGGTCATGGGATCATTAAACAGCTGAAGATGGCACAAAACATTTTAAGTAAAATGCTATTGTTAATAATTTTAATAAAATAAGTATCAGGACTGAAAAAGAGAGCTGATAGAACTATATGCATATATTAAAAAATTTCCTTAATCATGTATTTTTCACAAATTTTCAGTTTTAATTTTGCCAACGTGCGCGCAAAGTTGCACGTGTGTGTATAACCAAAACAAAAAACAACTGTTCGAGCTCACCAGAACACACCAGAGAACACTGTGGTCAATGATCAATGTGATGAGGAGTGTCAATCAGCACTATTCCATCTGTTTCTATGCAAAATAATCTTGGAACTTTGAGATCGATTGAAGTTGCAATACCTCTATCCATAAGTTACGTTGAGATGTGAAAGGTATGTAAGCTTCAGTGAAACCAAATTTAATTTTCTCTCTTACTTTTTTTTTGTTGATTTGTGGCATTCAAGGTAAATTTTGATGTGAGGAAGGTCAAATATTTTATTCCGTTGTTGTTTATTCTTTTCACTTATTTATATCATTCACACTGGTGTGAACAGGTAAATATATTATGATACAATAGTATCGTTTGCTGCTATGGATAACCGCGGTCTCTTGTCTGTGAGCTTTCCACCACATATTTGTTGCAAACAAAAAAAAAAAAATATCTTATTATCGTAAGCCCATAAACCAGGGTTCTTCAATTACTGTAAAAGGTAATTCTGGATCGGACCCGTGCTTGATATAATATTGTACAATCGCTACAATGTCAACCTTTAAGAGTTTATTATTTTTTCTTTAATAGAAAACTCTTGTATTTTCACGATATTAAAATGAATTTTTACTAATCAATTTGTAATAACAATTAATTATTCAAAAATGTGTAAAAATTTGTGGTTAAATGAAGCATGTTTCGATGAACCAAAATTAATGTTCTGCATTCCTTTTAGTTTTTTTTTCATGTTTTTAAACATTTTCCATTTATCTTCTTCCACTTCGATTTCCTGCGTGAATATTTACGAAAAAAACAAATGAATAACATAATAAAAAACTTTCAATTGTAAATAAGCAGAAGACCGAAAAAAATGTTCATTTTGGTCTTTCCAACAACTAAAGCCACAACATAAAAATTTAACATTACCAAATTTTCATTAGAAATTCTTCGGTTTTGAATTCTTACGAAGTCCTCAATTCTAATTCTACTGATATTTTGACAAAATATGAAGATCTATAAGCGAAGAACTTTATTTTGAATTTTTATTAATTTTTTTTTTTTTTGTCTCTTGTATTTTTTCAACTCAACCCGTTTGAATGCGGTTTTCACTGGTGTGTTATAGCAAGCTTCCTTCAACATAAAGCTATTATTTAATCAAAATCGACCTACAATATCATATGAAAAGATATTAATCAAAATGGACTTACAAAATTCTAAGATATTAATTTTTAATTAGATTTTTAGAAATTTTTTTTTTTTTGTTATGCAAACAAGGAGTTAAAAATCTTCCAAAGATACTTATGGCCCGTTCCACAACTTATGTCGGATTCATTAGCCTCCCGACTAAAAAACCCCCTATCGCCTCAAAACCCGTTAATCCCTACGGCACCGCCAAAGCATTCCTTCGTAGGGAGGGATAATAAGCACATTAAGCAGACGCTATTGTTCGCTCGTACATTCGAGCGCCCCTCATGATGTTGGCAATTTCTACAGAGAAGAATGCTCAATCGTCAACCGATGCTATCATGCGCCTAACAATCTCCTGGGAGCTGCAAGGAGATCCGAGCCGCATACATTCTTTGTCGCTCCACTTCGAAACAAGGGCACTCATGAACAAGATGTTCCGGAACCTCCACGACATCCCGCAGAGACTACAGAACGGATCTGCAGCATGTCCAAACCTATGCAGATACTGGCTGTAGCATCCAAGGTCAGTTACGAATTGGTTAAATTCGAATCCCACGTCACCAGAACGACGCTTGAGCCACTCTTTGATGTCTGGGATGAGCTGATGTATCGTCCGTGGATCTGACCTGCCATATATTCAGGTATCTGATCTTAATCTACTCCTTGTCTACTAGCTGTGAAGATGCTCGCACGAGGTACTTGTCTTTGGCAGCCAGGGCTTCCAGTCTGCCTACAAGTACACCCGCGGCATCATCAGCGACTGTTCGGTACGCCCTGCAAATTCTCAGGTTAGCAACTCTGTGAGCACTTCTTATACCATGAATGTATATGGTTGTTAGTGCTCCAGCCCAGATTCGAGCCGCATAAAGCAGTACGGATTTACTCACCGAACCTAATATAACCCGATATTGTTGTCTGGGTCGCCCTAGGTTTGGGTGACTCGTTTAAGTGAAACTTAAAGCATAGTCGGTGGTCCAAGGGTACACCAGGTATTTGATGCAAGGCCTCGATTCAACAATATGGCTTCCAACTCTCCCTGAGAGTGCTTCCACCTTTTTCCTGGACCTCATAAGAACCAGCTCGGTCTTATGTTCCGCCAGACTAAGGTGATTCTGTGTAAGCCACCTCCTCGACGCTGCAACAGTCCTCTCTACTTTGGATACGACCTCATTCAAAGTCCTTGCTACCACTACAATAGCAATGTCGTCCGCATACCCGACAATCTCCACTCCATTGGGTTTACAAGTCCGGAGAATGCCATCATACATGATATTCCACAGAATTGGACCCAGTACCGAACCTTGGCGGACACCTGCATTAATGTCATATGACCTATTGCCTTCTTCCGTGTCGCAAACCAGTGTTCATTCTGAAGTAGGACACCACCATCCGGATTAGGTAATACGGTATGTCCAGTATGCTCAGGCGCATTTATGATGCAGCTCCAATCAGCAGAGTTGAATGCATTATTTACGTCAAGAGTGACTACTGCGCAGTAATTTTTGTCTCCGCCCAGCCATCTAGTGCCATTTAGAGCCTCTTTTGCAATGTCACAGACCTTCTGGATTGCTCCTACACTATCCCTTCTCGGCCTGAAGCCAAATTGTAGTGCAGTCAGCCTATTTGGCATCTCCGTGTACAGCTGCAGTCTGGCGCAAATAATCCGTTCAAAGATTTTTTTTCACGCAGTGAATAGTTTTATATGTTTGTCAAGTAGTTTGTAACACACAGAAAGAGACATCGGAGACGCCGTACAGTATGTATATATATTCTTCATCAGCTAGATGAGATGAGCTGATTTTGCCATGTCCGTCTGCGTGTATGCACCCTAGTCCTTCAGTTTTTGAGCAAGTGTGTTGAAATTTTGCACGAAGTTTTCTTCCAGACGCTGCACATTTGTCGGCATCAGGCAAATCGGACTGAAGAGGTACCTCCCATATACATCCAAAATCAAATTATTCTTATTAGAAAAACTTTTTTTTATTGCCTTTTCGTACTGAAATTAAGACCACTATAAATGTCTGACCCATATTCACCAATAATGTAAATTTCAAGATTACTGGATGTATAGCTCCCGATATGTGTGCTCAATCACAGGAGGGTCATATATTCATTCTAGAGCATTGCACAAGTCAGCACTAAGAAGTGTTAACAATCCACACTAGCAATGCGCACAGCATGACAACACTAACCTGAAAATGCATTGCCGTCTACTGTCTTTGGGTTTAACTCGGTACAATACTGTCATAAGAAATATAATGTCGGCTAGTTCATGGATACACAACACAACAGCAGCACACGAGCTTATTTCGTAGTGTTCTAGAGAGGTTGAGCGACTTTTGATAGTGTGTTAGTGGGTTAGCACACGTTTCATTTGATCGAGAGAGCATAATTTTTTGTCTAGTGCAGATACATAGTGAATCATGAACCAGTTGTGTGCATCTCAATCATTCACAATGATTGCATCATGATTCAGTTGTGTGATTGTGAATAATTCAGAATGAGTGAATCATGAATCAGTTGTGTAACCGTGAATCACATATTTCTTTCGATTTTCGTAGTGAAACGTTTTTTTTTTATATTATTGGTTTATTTATTTGAAATAATATAAAAAAATTAGCTTACTTAAATAAACAATAGTTCCATACATAGTATATTCGATCGCTTGACCCGAAAAGAGTTCTCTGGATCCTGAAAAATTATAATGTATCTTCTTTTTGAGAAGTTCTCAATTATCTTATACGCTAACATTATTTTTAATTGTAAGAGTAGTAATATTATTTACAAAATGTAACGAAAAAGTTTATAAAAGAACGTTACTTAAATTTATTTGAAAAAAAAAAATTATGATAAAAATAAAAGAAGGGAAAAGGGGAAAGGGAGTGTGCTTTTAGGTGAGCCACCAAAGCTTTGCGCGTTTGTAAGCTGAGTCCTTTTTGTCTCTGATATTTTTTTGTCGAGTCGGCTTTCAACAATTTCGTGATATTCGTTGATACTTATTGCTTTTTTCTTTGCCCGTCGGTAGACGTGATAGAATATTGGTATTCCTTCATTATTTTGAATTACTCCTAGTTCATTCAAATAAAGAAAAGACTCCGGGGGAACATATCCTTTTATTAAAGTACTTTTAATAAAATGTTCATCTGCGTAATACGGAGCTAAAATAAGATTGTTTTCGCTACTTAGAAAACATTTTTGTGAAACGTTGTCATAGGGTGATTCCATTATGACGGGTGCAGCAATTAGACGTATATAAAGTCTCATAACAATAAATTTAAAAATTATTCTTGGAAGGGCTACATGTTAACATGTTCTTTTTTGATGCATTTATAAAAATTGTAATGAACTATTCACTTACTTTCTACATTATGATACAAAAACAAAAAAGACTGTTAATTGTGATACTTTTTTTATGTTACGCCTTAATATTTCGTAAGGTGTTAGATTAATCTAATATATACATATACTAAAAATTGAAGACAAGAATAAACAATGAATTATTTAATTTTGAAGCAATCGCGGGTGCAACACGTCTAATTTAAGTGATTATAATCGTCAAGAAAGGCTTATACAGAAGCGAAAAAAGTGATGTTTATTCCTAATCAGTACTGTTCCTTGTCATTTATGTTAATTATTTCTCTTCAAATATGTCAATTCGCCAAAAATTTTACTGTTATTTTGTGGGAGATTCATCATTTGAAGATTCATCATTTGAATTATTTTATACATGGGAATTCCACAATTTTCTTTTAGATGGCAAGAAGGATTCAATCTGATCCGATGTTGTAGGTGTAGGTTCATCAGGACCCATATTTTCTTTACGTATTTCATAATTTAACAGAGGTTCCATATCGTCGTTGTCCCAATCACTATCTGTTTCAGTGGTGGGGTCAGAGGACTTCAAAACCAATGTGCACTTGAGATGAGATAATGAGGTGCGCATGACGGAAATGCAGTATTTTCACCCCTTGCCATTTATCATCCAATATGGCCATCCCTTCTTTAATTTTTTCTTTTGAAATGAACATACGGTAAATATTGTCAGAGAGACTGCGTGCCAAGTCATGTTGACTATACTTCTCCGGAACTTAACAACAGTCCTTACTAATCTTTTGATACTTCCAACAATACCATCTACGGCAGCTCTTTTTTTAATTTTTTTTTTATTAACTGTAAACCTTCTTCTTTGCACTCATATCGAAAAAAAAATAACAAATATTGAGATTTGTAAATTAATGTCGAGAATCGTCTCTAGCGGAATTAACCCATATATAATGCGGACGATGGATATGATTGCAATCAGGGTTACAAGCCGCTTCAAAAATCGGTGTGGTTCGGTTCAGTGGTTCGAACCACTTAGAGGTAACTTATAAACCGCGGTTCGGTTCAAATGGTTCAATATTTTTGCACTAAGTTTCAATATTATGTATTAAAACTATTCTTTTACAAAAATTATTATTTCAAGAAACATTTGATTATGAATGGAAGGTTCAAGGCATTGTTCCTTAATTGCTTTGCAATAATTAAATAAATTTTTTTCAATTATACAGTATTCAAATTTAATAAAAGAATGTCTTCTAAAAGGTGTACATCTACATTTGCCCTTAAGTCAAATAAAATAAAGTTTAGTAGATTTATCATGAGAATTGCATTTTTTGGAGTGGTTTTGGGTTTGGTTCAGACTTTTTAAATAAAAACGGTTCAGCTCAATAATCGGTTCGAAGCCTAAAAATCGCAATGGTTCGGTTCAAAAACCAGTTCGGTTTGGACAGGATTGCAACCTTGATTGCAATAGCATTTGTTTGCCATAGTGCGTTGCAACATTGCGCACATTGTGAGCACTGTGAATTGTAGTCTTTCTATAAGCGGATTATTCGTGATCCAACTAATATATGGTTTACTTGCTAGTTCCATAATTGTGTACAAAATAGAAAACTGCAATTTTTCAAGAGATCCAATAATTTAAACTTGAATTTTAAAAATAAGAATTCCCACATTTTAACAGAAGTTTGGATCACTTGTCCAGAAAGATACAAAAGTACAATATTTTGTTCTGTACTTTTTCAGAGTTGTCTTTTTGGCAGCTGACGCGTGATTAGTGACATGTGTCAAAGGTAAACATGTTCAGTAAGCATTGATATTTCATCATGGAAAGACGATTCGGTTTTGTGCTTCACAGGGCTATTTTAGTATCACGCGCAACAAAAAAAGAAGAAGACACCTAACAATCACAAAAAATGACGAAATTATCAAAATGATGATGATGGAAAAATTTCCCAACACTGCTAAGAGTGACCTTATCATTCACTCGAATCACATCTACAACAACAACCTCTCGATTTTTCATTTTCCCTGTTGTTGTTGTTGTAGCTAACTTTAATGTGTGTTCAGACAGCGAGTTCTGATTGTGCGAGTTCTGATTATCCGTTCGCCGTCACTGAGTTGCGAGTTGTGAGTTCTGAACAGCTATCTTTGTTTTGATATAGACACAAATGGAACGTTGTGGCAATTGTGAGAAATAAAAATTGAAATTTTGTGAAAAATACATGATCAGCTCCCTTTTTCATTCCGCTATGTATTTTGTTAATAAACTACAAAACAAAAATACTATTTAAATTTTACTTAAAGTTATTATAAGCCATTATCAGCTGTTTACTGCCGCACAACAAAAGAAAGAACAAGACTATCGAAAATCACCTAAAAAGAACAAATTTACCAACATTATTTTAGGTTGTCTGTCTGAATGCACTATAAATCGGCTAGTACACCCAAAAAACACTTACAAGTTATAGAATTTTAGTATCAAAATGTTTGCTCTTTGAAATATGTTTTTTTTATCGAAAAGCAACGAAAGCTCATTTCTGGTTGAATGGATAAGTTAATAAACAAAACTTCCGAATTTGGTCCGATGAATAGGCTCAGGCAATATAAGATCTACCAATGCACCTTGAAAAATGCGTTGTTTGGTGCGGTTTATGGTCCTGTGGAATCATTTGCCCGTATTTCTTCAAGGGTGACGATAAAAACAACGTTACCGTCAATGGCGCATGCTATCGTTCAGTCATTTCGAACTTTTTTTTTTGGCCAAATTGTACGAGCTGAACCTGGTCGCCATGTAGATCCAGCAAAACAGCATTTCAGCTCACACAGCATGTGAATCAATCGACCAATTAAGAAATGATTTTGATGAGCAATGTATCTCGCTTTATGAACCGTTGAATTGACTTCTAGGTAGTGCGATTTAATGCCTTTAGACTATTTTTCATGGGGATACATAATATAACTTGTCGTATGGACCACTTGAAACGTAGTCTTGGTCAACATATAAGTGAAAAAATCTTTTTAAAGTCAATGGTAAGCATTGATTTATTAACTCAAATAAAATTTTCATAGACTTTTACAAATTTTTCCGTGTTTTAATTCAGTTATAATTAAAAACGGAGTCCTTAAAAATCACCCCTTATGTAACGGGTTTTTTTTTGTCAATTGAGTTTCTTTTACAGATCACGCGTGACTAGTGTCATGCTGTCATGTTATTTTTATTCAGCAATGTTTGACAAATCATCATGGAAAGACTCACACCGCAACAACGTCTCCAAATTATTCAGCTGTATTACGAAATTCTGTCAAAAATGTTTTTCGTGCACTTCGAGCAGCATATGGGGCGCATCAACGGCCTTCCGAGACCACTATTGCCAAAACCGTGCGTAAATTTGAGTTGCAGTGTACACTTTTGGATGATACGAGACCGAACAGATCACATCCATCCCGTAGTGAGGAGAATATTGCGGCTGTAGCCGAGAGTATGGCTGAAGACCATGAGCAATCCATTCGACGCCAATGCAACAACTTGGCGAATTTTACGTCGGGATCTTGGTTTGAAGGCTTACAAAATCCAACTCGTCCAAGAATTGAAGCCGCCAGACTTGAATTTACGCTTAAATTTAAAATGGGCTCTGGAACCAGGGCTGCAAACCACTCCAAAAATCGGAGTGGTTCGGTTCAGTGGTTCGAACCACTTAGAGAAAACTTGTACCGATACAAGAACCGGTTCATGGGTACCTCTGAACCGCGGTTCAGTTCGGTTCAACTGGTTCAAAAATTTTGCACTATCATACAATTGTCGTATAAAATTTGACAGTAAGATAACTATTGCAAAAAAAATTATAATAAAAATTAAAAACTAAAATTTATAAAAAGTGAAGTTTGTTTTTATGAGTAAAACAAATCAAAAAAAAAAAAAACCTTTTTGGATATTCATTGTTTTAATTATTTAAAATTAACAGAAGAATGTCTTCTAAGAGATCTTCATCAATATTTGCCCTCAAATCGGATAAAATAAATTATAAAGTAGAAAATGCTCTTTCCACAGACACTTGCGTTGCAGGAGCAGCTAGTACAATTTCAGCTATGCTTTTCAACTCTTTCTCCATATGGTTATGCCAAAATTTTAAAATGTCTGTATGTGGAGAAAGGCGTTTAATGTTGTCGAAACAATTAATTATGTCGAAAATTGTTTTTCTGCTTGGTGAAGTTTCTTTTTGTCCAATAGCTCAAGTATACATACATTTCAGTTTATCATCGGAGCTTATTTTAGATTGTGGAGATTCTATCGAAATTCCCATAGTTTGGATTTTAGATTTAAAGTCAAATGTTTTTATCAAATGTTCTTTTGCTAATTTTTTTCGAGGTCCGAAAGTAAAATCTGATATCTTGGGTCTAAAGAAACGGCAGCAAGAACACACGAATTATTTAGTAAAAATTCTCCTCGTTTTTTTAATGCTGTTACGAACTTATGACTTAGCCATCCAAGCTTTTTTTCTACTTTTAGTTTGCAAGAATACCATGCGAAAAACATATCACTTAAAAGTACATTTTTCCTTTGCAGTTGATATATCGTATGCTGGACTAAGGACTTCGCATATGTTTTCAATTTTTTGCTAATCATTTTCAGTTATATGCAGCTCTTTTATATCGTCAGAGCTTTTTAAGCCAAAGGTTTTTAATTCAATTAAACGCTTCAGCATGTTGTAGGTTGACCCCCATCGAGTCACACATTCCATAATAGGTATTTTAAAATTATCGTTGCGCAATAGATTTAACAAAGTTGGTGTTCTTAGTTTTTTTTACTACTGATCTAGCTTTGTTGCGAATTTCATTAATTTCTTTTAAAAAAGCAGACACTGCCAAATTTTAAGTATATGACGCACACCTAATAACACTAATGGAATCGTGAGTTAATAAGTCTAGCTCAAGTTCTTGAAAGATATCATTTGGAATTGAGTCGCAGAAAGTTTCGTCGTCATTATCGTCATCATCATCATCATCTTCGTCCTCAACTGAAAATTCAAATATTAATATAAAATTATTCTTTCTGAGAACTTCAATAAAAATCTTTATTTTCTCCATCTCCGTGCAACCGTTGACTTGAACGGAAATTTTGAGCATTTCTATTTAAAAATTTTCCGATACTTATCATATTTGCAGCATTATCAATTGTTATGGTGTAAATTTGGTCCATATTTATTTCAAACGATTGGAGAACATTTGATAAATTTAAACCGCTATGCTTTACAAATATTTCCTTCATGGCCAAAGTTTTATTACGCTGCCATTTTCAATGTACTGCGCATTGATGCCTATTATCGATATGTCCAGTCTACTCACACAATAAACTTTAATGGAAAGGAAGCTATAATAGGAAGAAAAAACATTATGATGTGTACTCTACATCGATAACTTGAATATGCCGATTATTAAAGCCTGAAGTCATAGCATATCGCAGTGTGGCTGCTCTTTTTATAATTTCATCTTTGATGTTTTGTCTGTTTATCGATATGCCCACTGCTCTGCATAACGGGTTAATAATTTTTCGGAACCCGCTATCTTCCAACAATCTGAGTGTGCGCCCTTTCTTCGTCACTAGTTCCACGCAACTGTTCAAGAGTTCTTCTTTCGCAATACTTACAGTTGCCGTTGCCGGTTTTCTTATAACATATTTTAGAATGCTATTTTCACTAGAGTATTTTTTTTTTCCTTTTTAGCTGAGACTACGCTAAATATTTCGTCAGAAATGTCCGCGTGTTTTCTTTTAACCTGTCTGATTGTTTTACAATATTTGCACTCACTTGTATTAGCCAGCGCATTATAAATAAAACACTTAAGAACTCATAATTTTTTTTTCACTGTGACAAGAAAAAAAGCCGAAAAGACGCGATCTCATTGCCAATGAAAAATAATAGTTCACGGAATTGCCAAATCATAAGAATTGCATTTTTGTCATGACCGAATCGGAGCTGCCATAGCATAAGAATTGCATTTTTGCCATGAACCGAATCGAACCGAACCATTTTTTGGAGTGGTTTTCGGTTCGGTTTTTCTTTCTTTAAAATAAAAACGGATCGGTTTATGGTTTGGTTCGACGCCTAAAAAACGCGGCGGAACAGCTCAACGAAGATCCGCTATTTTCGCGTCGAATTTTGTTCAGTGATGAGGCACATTTCTGGCTCAATGGCTACGTCAATAAATAGAATTGCCGCATTTAGGCGGAGGAGGAACCTGAAGAGACTCTTGAACTACCGTTACATCTACAGAAATGCACTGTTTGATATGGTTTATTTGCTGGTGGAATAATGGGTCCGTACCTCTTTAAAAATGAGGCCGGACAGAACATTACCGTCAATGGCGCCCGCTACCACACCATGATAACGGACTTTTTGTTGCCTGAAGTTGAAGTCCAAAGTGTCGGCGATATTTGGTTCTAACAGGATGGGGCCACGGCACACACACCTCGTCACACAATGGCTTTATTGAGAAATCATTTTGGCGAGCAGTTAATTTCGCGTTTCGGACCTGTCTCGTTGGACTTTTTTCTCTAGGGTTATGTGAAGTCAAAAGTCTTCGCCGGTAAGCCAGCTACGATCCAGGACTTGGAAGTCAACATCACTCGCATAACTGGGCAGATACCGGTTGTAATGTTGGAAAGAGTGATCCACAATTGGGCCTCCCGAATGGACCACCTACGGCGTAGTCGCAGCCAACATTTGAATGAAACTATTTTCAAAAAGTAAATGTCAGATAATGTTCTTTCAGGACTTAAAAAAGATTCGGCATTCCAATTTCTCTTTGTGTGTTTTATTTACAATTTAAAAAAAAAAAACTTTTAAATGAATCACCCTTTATATACACTGCCACTCACTTTAATAAGGACATGACTAGTTTCATGTTGTTTATGCTCCTTGCAAATCTTCTTATTTTTTATCGGCCCTTTCTCATTGACGATTTTGCTTGTTTGTTACCGATTTTTGAAGTGAATGGTTCTGCAAAAATATTATGATATTAGTTCTTGGTATTTATCTATATATCTAAATATATAAAATAGGACGAGAAAAAATGTTTAACTGCTTTTCACTCCAACAACGTTTGACCAATCAGCATGAAAGTTGCCATGTGTATGTATTTCTTCATGAAGAATGTTTATATGCTATCCACTTTGTTGCAACTCGCCAATTTTTATATATTTTCATATTTTTTTTAATAAGAAGTGCATTTATTTTGACTCTACTGTAAGTTCATTATGCTACCATACCAAAAGCTCATTGCTACAGAACAGCAACAACAACAACAACATTCGAATTTTTGACAAGAAACACAAAAACATGCTTGCTTTCGTTAGTAGCAAAAATTTAGAGCGAGAAAAGAACAATGACTACAAAAATCGCACACTAACATCACGACGGCCGCAGCAACGCGCGCCCCGCTATGCTTGTTTTGTATATAATAGGACGAAGAAGTGTCCTAACAAGGAACAAATTAGCAACATTCTTTACTTAAATGGAGCACAATCTTTCTTATAGAGATATTGCAAAAAAACATCGGAAGGAGTTGTACTGCAGTGGGTCATTATATAAAAATAAATCAGAATTTGGAAAAAACATGAAAGGCCGCATTAAAAAAGCATATACGAGGGGTACTATGTATATTTCGGAATCTGGCTACACTAATGCCAATAGCTAAAATCTGGCAACACCATAATAGAGTTTGACATTTTTTAGTATAAACGTGCTCACGACGTTTTGATGTACAAGTGCTATTTGTTTCGTTTACAGTGAGTTAAGAAAATCAATTTGGCCCAAAAATGGAAATTTGAAGAGAAGGTTTTCGTTGGATCATAACTTTCGACGTGGATTATCTCAAAAAGAATGTGTCGATGAACTCAGTTCTTTGTATGGCGGTAAAGCACCATCAAAAACCACAGTATATCGCTGGTATTGTGAATTCAATCGTGGTCGTAGTTCTGTCGCCGACGAATTCAGTGAAGGTCGTCCATAATCGGTTGTTGTGCGACAAAACAGCGATGCAGTGCATTAACTGATAATGAAAGATCGTCATGTGATATATCGTGAGATACATTCGATTTTGTATGAACACTTAGTTGTAAAAAAAATTTGCAGTCGTTGGATACCCCATAATTTATCAATAGCTCAAAAAAGGCTCGCGTCGATTGGTGTAAGGAAATGCTTAAAAAGTTCAACAGTGGGGCTTCAAAAGACGTGTATAAAATCGTGACAGGTGACGAAACATGGATATATGCGTATGAACCGGAAACAAAACAGCAATCGACCGTGTGGGTGTTCCAAGACGAGCCAAATGCAACAAAAGTTGTTCGCGCTCGAAGCACTGCGAGGCAAATGGTTGTCTGTTTCTTCGGCCGAATGGGTCATGTGGCCACTGTTCCGCTTGAGCAACGTAGGATGGTCTATTCTGAGTGGTACACGACCAACCGCCAAAGACGATTCATTCTCCATCATGACAATGACATGTCGGTGACAGGTGAATTTTTGAGCAGTCAAAACATCGAATTGATGACTCATCCTCCATACAGTCCTGATTTGGCACCCAATGACATCTTCTTGTTCCCAAAATCAAAGGAAAACTGCGTGGTCAACGATTTACGAGCGCCGAAGAATCAATTGAAGCGTTCAAAACCCAAGTCTTGGAAGTGTCTCAAGAGGAATGGAAAAACTGCTACGACAAATGGTTTGAACGAATGCAAAAGTACATGGTGAATATTTTGAAAAACAATAAAGCCGTTTTCATTTAAAAATGTTTGTTATTATTTGCTATTCCCGAAATATAAACAGTACCCCTCGTACGAATATCAGTATGTACAATATATGGCATATGAAACACTTGAGTTATCTTCTAAAAGACTTTATAAACTACTAGTAGTATAAGTAGAGGAAGAAGTGTATATGAGCTTTGGTGAGACCAAAGACAAAAGTTGTTTGTTTATTAAAATTTTGTATTTTTATTATTATTTTTAAAGTTGCACACTTTCATTCATTGAGTTCAATGCGCATTTGGGGTGTGCGTATTCCAGACGTTGTTCGACCTTGAACAATACTTTGTTGTCAAAAAATGTTTCTATGACGCCACAACAAGGTGTGAGTGATGATGATGCCTCAAAGTATATCTAAATATGACTATTTTTTAAAAATTTTAGAATTTAAAAGAACAAATCATATCAATTGATATGGGAATCTTTAATAAACTAAAACCTTGACATGGCCTAGTGTCAAAGGGAAATGACCAGAGTGACATGGAAAGAGTCTATTTAACGATGATCATCTGTCACTCCATTCATGCTCTCAGTTTTCAAGCATACACAGTTGCTAAGTATATTAAAATCTTAGCTCTTCGATTACGAGAAAAAGTAACATCTTTATACTTGATTCACTTAAAATTATTATTGGTGTTGTTCTATTATTTCATACTTTCCTATGATTATTGAATCTATTCTCTTTTCTTTATCCTTCTTTAATGTAAAACTTAGTGAAAAGTTGTTCAAAACCATTATACAATAAAGATCAGAGAATCTTTAGGAAAGAATGAAGAAATGCTATTGCGTTGTCAAATGCTTTGAAGTGTGTCGTATCCACTTAGCGTCGTCAGTGTTTCATTATCATTATCATCATAATGATGATGGTGATGATGTTGATGATGATTGTTATGTGATCATCATTGCCAATTTTTTGATGAGAACGTAAAAGCGCAAAAATATAATGAAAAACAGGAAAAGCGCACAAACAAAAGCATTTCGTTTCACATGAACTTGTTGTGGTGGATGGTGATGAGGAATGAAGAAGAGAAAATGTAAGAAATGGTTGGGGTAAAGAATTGAAAAACAATTTTTATGGCCCAAATTTTGATTGAAGCACAGCTGCGCATAGTTTTTCTTTATATTTATTCTTAATTTTTTTTATACTTATTTCTTTTATTTAAAATATTTTTATTTTCCAAATAATTTGCGTCATATGTAAGTGTAGCTAAAACTATATGCCTACACTATGTATATATGTTATGTTAAATACGCGCTCGTTAGGTCAGTGTACGACAAACATACATACATAGATAGAAAATAGTACGTAGTAGATACATTTATATCTATTGTTGAATGCGTTGCGTTTGTTAGTTCGTGCCTTTCTTTTGTTTTTCTCTTTGCTCCTTGGAGCTCCGTCTTCTATACAATAATTTAAGAAATGTACAATATATGTATGTATGTATATGTCCGATATATTGCTTAGTGTATCCGACAATGACGCGTAGTATAAGTTTATAGAATATTGTAGAATTATTCATTATTTGTTTTTATTACGCATACCCAAGGTATGCCCACGGATGAGTCTTAATTCGCCACAAGCACGCCCACAAGATGATCTTTTTATGTTTTTTTTTTTTTTTTCTTTCAGAAATGTACAATATTTAAAAAATATTATTTTTATTGTAATATGCCTCATGTGGAGAGTGTAGGGAATGTATTTTTCATGTATTCAATTTATGACCAAATTTGGTAACGTTTCGCATGACGTATACGCAATATATTTAATAGTATATTCTTCATACATGACGTATACATAATGTTATTATTGTATTTATTGTAATAAACAATAATTAAAATATCTATAAATATCTAGATAAACAAATGTAGTATATACATATGTGTGTAGATATTTTGGGAGTGTGCTTAAGTCAAATAGTATCTACAATTGAACTGAATTGTATTGAATTCTAATTTTCCACAAACCCCTCCTTCTTCTATTGCATATTTGCATCCAATATGACTACATCACTTGTTTACATTAGGCGACTCTTGAAAATTATGATAATGATCATGATGGTGATGGTGATGACTTTATTGACGTTGACGAATCTGTCGGCAACTCATTATGATTCACGGTTTTATTTTCGTTTAGTTTTGCTCTTCAGTTCAATTTCTTTCTTTGATGAATGCTTTGTATACACAATCATACATGTACAATCATACATGTATGTATTATATTTTGAATTGTATAATCGCTTTTTAATTTATACACATTGTAAAATTAAAGTATCGAAATTTGAGAAAAATTCATATTTTACATTATTTTCTAAAAGAAAATATAGAATTTTGACAATAATTTATATATATGATGTACTAATTGTTAGTATATAACTTATTTTTCGGTTATCTGAGACTTAATGTATAAGTATACATTTTCCCTAATCTTCTTAATCGGTCATACAAAATTCTTTAGTCGAAGAAAATGAAATACCTAAGCCTATATTTAGATGAAGACTCACTTTCAGACAACATATGCACATATTTTGTCTGTGGTACAGACTAAGATTACCAGACAGTACTGGCTACTGGCTGTCAAAAGAAGTAAGATCCCTTGTACAGCGTACTATAAGACTATAAATTTCATAAGAGCCCGTGGTTTGAATCATCGCAAATTCAAAGAATTTTTAAAAAATGCCAATGCTGGGTATGACGTTGTTGTGTACTTCACAGAAGTAAAGTGCCTCAGTCGAAGACAAATCTTACAGAGATTTTATGATTTACGTAACGAAATAAAATCTTGTATGACATTGTAAGGTTAATCTGTGCCAGAACTTGATGATGAAAGCTGGCTTACAGATTTACCTTTTCTGGTAGATTTGACTGGTCATTTAAATAAGTTAAACACAAAATAAGTTAAAGATAGAATTACAATTTTTTTTTTTGCCATGGAACCTGGACTAAAAAACATACACTTCGGCCTTCTCGGTATGAGGCGCATAAGGCTATTATTTTATGTTATACAATCTAATGTACTGTTTAATAACAATATATAAGACTAGACAAAAAGTTAGGGCTTTATAAACCCTGACTCGAAAGCAGGACTGTAATCAAGCTTAGTCAACACTAAATTCGATTTCGGCTTTGCACTTGAGTTTAGTTCTTGGGTCTCTGAATATCAGTTTGCTGCACAAATTAAGTGTTTAATTTCTTCTACAAGTTTTAATTACACTAGTTTTTCATTGTAAATAGTGGAAGGGAATAAATGATTAATATGTGAAGGATAAGTTTGGTCTTTCTCATTAAACCGCATTGATAATAAACCTTATACACAAACTTTAAAAAGCATTTGTTCGTTTTCTTATTTAAACAATATTTCTATTTATTAAAGGGTTTAATCGGAAGGAATGTAAAAGAGTATAGTGTGTATCAACTAGTCACTACTTGACATTAGAACATCTCTTGTACTTCTACCCGGCACTCACACGATTTTTTAGAATAAAGCATTTATTCAGTTTTGTTTTGTTTGCTTTGGTGTGTACTGACTCATTAGAAGCAATGTAATTGTACAATGGTCTTAATATTCGCTGATATTGCTAAGGACCTCAAGGTTATGCTGTGTTTTGGCAAATCATTACCAGTACGAGACTAATACAATACAAGAAAATTAATAAGTCAACTTCAGATAATATAGATATAGATTAGCTTAAGATCAAAAATAGATACTTACATGTTAATTGGTTGGCTGATGAAATCAGTAATTCGAATTACATTTAAAATTAGAACTTGAATAGATTATATTTATTATCTTTTGTTTCTTTCTTGTTGCTTGGATTTGCTTCCTTAACCTAGTCCCAGGTTTATATGCTAACTACAATAATATTTCGGTTAATAAATAATTTGATTCGATTCAATGATATAAAGAATATATCAAAATGTGCAATAATTTCATTTATTATCACAAAAACTAATCTCTAGAGAAAAATGAATGCAATTAAAAGAAGCATGATCGATAGAATGGAATTGAATTGACCTAACTTAAGGATTAATAACTAATAACTTTCAACATGAGTCACTTATTTCATAACATTGTATGTATATTTTTAAATTATACTTAAGTTTTAACTAAAAAATTCCCAAAAAAAAAATAAAATAAATTTTATTGAATAAGAAAATAAAAAAAGAAAAATTGATGTTAGAAATAACATTAAAAGAATCAAGAATAATTCAACAAAGAAGACTACAAAAATAAAAACAAAACAAAAATTGACCAAAAGGAAATGCTTTGATTTTTGTATCGTTTGGATTGCTGACGAATGAAAAGTGCATTTTCATTTAAAAGCATTTTCATTCATCACTTGATTTTATTTATTACAGAGATTTGTTCTTATGGTTCGTTCATTTTAATATATGTATATAATATACTTATAATACAAAAAGATAGATAGAGAATCTATAAGTATATACCTTTCACAAAATATGGCATATTAAGTGTTAACTAAAGTTTGGTAACACCCTCCAACATAATCATCATATGTATGTATGTATATTAAAGAGAATCTCAGAGGAATCTCAGGATTCTGCGGGAGCCCAGCTAAAGTTTACCGGGCGGGTCACAGGTTGAGGATAGTGAACGGCCTGTTATCTGTGAATAAGTAACATTTACTAACAAGCAGTCCCGGACAATCAACAGTTGTTTCTGTACACAGCGGGCACTGAAGTTAATTAAAAAAAGCCTCAATGCCGAGTAGTACAAAATAATCATCAAGCCCAATAATACACTTCAGCAGGGGCTGACAAAGAATAAACGGCTACGCACAGAGATGAAAAACTATTGTATCAAATCCTTCAAACGGCAACGAGAAACCACTGGAATATTATCCTACGAAAATTATACAACGAGAGCAATCATGCTGGTACACGGTGGCAGTTTTGGCATACATCAATTATTTTTTGAATCAATTAAATAATTTGATTAACTTAAACATGATTAAATTAATCATGACTGAATCATAATTTTTGATTATGATTATTAATCATTAATTGATTAATTTGATGAATTTAATAAATTTTTCAAGGTTTAGAACATTTAGTTCAAGTTACCGAGCAGTTGAATGAAGTGTAAGGTTAATCAAAATTTTTAACTATGAATCATTAATTGTTAATCAGATTAACTTTTGGCCAACACTGCAAGGTGGTAAGAAATATGTAATTGTATCATGCATGACATTGTTAATATAATTATTGTTGTAAAATATTTGTTAAATTGTAAGATTGCCTTTACTCGGAATCGAATTGGAAAATAAAGAAAAATTATTGTTGAAATTATGAAAATTAGGCTAGTACTTTGGCCTATGACTTTAATATTTGTTTTTGAATAAGTAGCACTTAGCGCTTTGTATTTTCGATCAGTATTAATCTATATTAGTTTCTCTAACCACCTATGAATATGCAAAGAAGCCTAGAATTTTTTATTCTGTCTACAACTGTATATTGCATTGATTATATCCAATCGAACAGTTGTTCATAGACTCGTGTCTAATTCTACCACAACCACAAGGAAAATGACGAAATTGTGGGGTTGTTGTTGTAGAATTGGACTCGATTCTGAGTTTTTTCTAGTATAGACAAAACATAGACACAGATTTCAGATTGATCAGTCTGACAGCAGTGTTAGAAAGTGTTAGCCATTGTTACCAATTTTTGTCATTGTTGCCAACTGTTTAGGTGAGAAAACCGCTGATGATGGAAACAAATAATTATAGTTATTTGTTATTTATAAGGATTTGGACTATTCTTCTAAAAGAAGAGTTATCTGGATTGCAAGTTCAATTTAAATTTCTTCCAAATGACATCGTCACACATCTTTTATTCAAAATACCATAAAATACCGGAGCTGGAGAAGTTTCTCCAAGGATATTTTATGAGCAGTCATGATGAATGCGTGACAATCCGATACCAATATAATTTCATAGAGCAGACAGAGGAACTATTGGAAAATATTTTGTAGAATCACAACCAATTTAATCAATTGTTTAATAAAGTATCATAACAATTGAAAAAGCAAAACTATCCAATCTTGATAAAGGCTGACAAACTACCATCAGCAGAACATGCTGACATGTTCAACGCACCAACCATTTTTTTTTTAAAGTGAGAATTAATCTTATTTATTTATGAAAACTTGAATTATTGTAAATTTATCAATAGATTGTAATGTAATTTTAAGTGATTTTAGTTAATATTTATTCCACCTAGATGTATTTGGTAAGCTGTATAGGTGTAAAGCCCTTGAGAGCTATACAAGTGGGTAGCTTAACGTATCGATACAATCTCCTATGCTGGGAAGGTCTGAGGAGAACATTATATCCAAGCTTGGCATCACAATCAGCGGTGAGTTATTTGAATGAACTACCTCTTGTTTCAAGCAATCTTTCTATTCTATCCAATCCTTTCCCTTTCTGTATTGAGCCATCTTTTGAATGAATTACTAAGAGTAACGTAAGAAGTGAAATGATCATAAATTTCAATAAAGTTAAAACTCATGTTAGGTTAAAATCATAGCTGCTTCTAAGCCCAGCTCCCCATCCTAAATTTCAGTAGCAATACTAATAATATTATTAATATAACAAACAATACTACTTATAGTGAAATGTATAAAAATTTCGTTGTAAATTTATAATTTTATTGTATCTTTCCTATTCTTGGGTTGGGTTTTCATATACTAGATACAATAATTGCTCAACAACATCGGCATGATTGGTTGTTCTTGTTGTTCCTATCTATTGTATATGTATATATATATGTACATATATATATTGTAATTATTATCATAGTGCAGTTGTTATTGTCAACTAAGCAAATTAAAAATCTAAAATGTCGTTGTCGTTAAAGAAAATGATGATGATGATGATGATGATCATAATGATAATGAAGAAGAGGAGAGGAGGAAGAGAAGAGAAGAGCGAAAATCACCTGCTAGAAATATTTATGTTCAAAAGAAAGAAAAAATGAAATAGTACAGAAAGAAAGGGGAATCAAAAATTAAATAAAAATTAATTATTTTTGAATTCTTAACACTTGTAAATTCAATTATTTAATTAAAAACACCAAGAAAAATCTACAAAATATGACAAAACAGCTGTGTGTGTTGTGCATTCATTCGTTTTTGCATCCAAAACAAAAATTCATTCAAATAAAGAAAATATTTACAGTATAAACTAGATAATTGGAACAAATAATTACTAAAATGTATAGACTACCAAGATTTAAATAAATTCGAAATGAATGCAACTTCTCCAAATTTTATAAAAATCTCTATAGCAAAATTCTGTGTAAAACATGCTAGTTAAAGACTGCCTAAGGGAAAATGATGTTCTAATTCTTGACATGAGTCCTATTGAAAACCTTTTTGGCATACTAAACTAAAGCGTTTTCGTTTAACATCATCCTGATAAAGAAGATCCGTTTCAAGGTATTCGTATATTTAGATAGAATTTATGTAATCATTTAGCCCACTATGAATAATTTAAAAGCTTCAATCCCAATCAAATGTCCAGCCGTTATAAAAAATAAGGGTTCAAATACCAAATTACTGATTCGTTGCCTTTATTATGCTTGCAACGACATACACCTTGGTGTGATTTTTCCGTGTTTAATCAATGGTACTTACTAGAAGCTACTTAATGAAATAACTTATAAATAAAGTAATATCTCAAGAGGCAGATTAACATTATCTAAATCTCACTCTTATTCATAAAATACTTTTTAATGATTTTTATTATATTAGATATTGTATATTTTAAGATGAACAAAAGAAGCAGATTTAAAGAAGAAATCTTCAAATTTTTAAGGTAAATAAAAAAGTATGGTGTTTCGATTATAGTAGAGAGATACACTTAGCATACAGTAGAAAGTAGCTGGCTTTTTGGATAACCGATTTATCCTTATTGTCGAGATTAAACTGTCTATAAGAAGCAAAAGAGGAATACCACAAACAAAGGCAATGCAAAGGTAAGAGGGGGAAGAAAACAACTAACAAAAGCAACGACAGCCACTTTGTTGAATATACAATACAATAAAAAGATAAAGATAAATAAAACTCGCACCCCTTTTACATTGTTGAGCAATGAATTCTTTGTTTATTTTCTTCTACAACTGCAAAAGAAAGAAAAAAAGATAAAAAAAATAAAAGAGAAGATAGTCTTGTAGAAACAAAATAAAGAATTTTCATGAAAAACCAAACATTTACAATTACAATGAAACTGCAATTGTTCTTGTCTTTTTCGTTTTCGTGATCTTGTCATTTACTGAAAAATAATATTTTAATAAAAAATATACATTATACATACTTCACAATACAATGTATATTCCTCATCATTATAAAACTGATCAGGTCCACTGTTGAACAGTGTCTAAATGTTTTAAAATACAGGGTGGCTGATGAAAGCCGCTACCAAAAAAAAATTGAATAACTTTTTTTCTTTTTAAGTTATCTGCTCCTTTTTTATCTTATTTTGCAGATTGATCTTTAAAATTTATTAAAATGGATAACTGGAATACCGAAACAAGAATTTGGATAGTCCGCCGCTATCACGCACTGGACTCCGTAGTTTTGGTTCAGAGAGAGTACAGGCGGATGTTTGGCGGCGATCCCCCAAGCAGATGGACCAAAATCAGACTGGTGAATAATTTTGCTGAGCAAGGAACAGTCGCAAGAAGGCCTTATCATCAAAACCCCTCAGTTCGGACAGAGGAAACTATCGCTGCTATAGCTGCAGCCATACAAAACTATCCAAGGGTTTCAACAAGAAGCTTATCTGCTCAAATTGGTGTCAGCCGACAGTCTTTGCAAACAATAATGCACAAAGATTTAAATTTATTTCCCTACAAAATTCAAATGGTCCACAAACTGAATGCAGCAGACTTGGCGATTCGCTTGGAATTTTGCCAGAAGATCCTTCAAATGGTGGAAGAAGACCAAAACATGTTAAACTGTCTTTTCACGTCTGATGAAGCCCATTTTGATTTAAACGGCAATGTGAACAAACAAAATTGTCGAATATGGAGTACTTCTAACCCACAGATACAAATTTGGATGAACTAAAGCAATCCATTCGGGCAACAATTGCGGCTATTCCTGTCGCACCTCTCCAAGCAGCAATGAACAACTTTTTACTAAGATGCCGCACATGTGTCAACGAGGAGGGGGCATTTAAATTCAATTCTTTTTAAAACTAATTAAGCTTTATTTAATAAAATTTAATGACCTTCAACTTGAAAAAAATAAAAATGAATTCCATACTCTTAAAAAAAAAGTTATTTGAGTTTCTTAATGTAGCAAAATTCATCAGCCACCCTGTACCACCCAATAGCTTTTCTCACGATTTTTCTATTATTTACCTTTAATATCCATTTCATAAATATTTTTCTACATTCCAGCTTTGTCCGGCACGCTTTGCTACGCCCTCTCTCCAAAATAAAAAGAATTGAAGTTGATATGTTAAAATTTTGAGAGCGAACAGAATATCTTAAGGGAATTGTCCAGTCTTTGTAAATAATGTCCTTTGGCAACACTCTTGTGCGTACCCACACATACACCTTAACTTATATGTGTTTTGCAAAAGCAAGATAGCGAAGAGCGCAACACCCTTGTGCATACAACAATAACAAGAACAACACAAAATTCAAGAAGAAGTACAGCATGAAAACGTACGACCGTGTCTATGCTTGGCTGTGGAAAAAATTTAAAAATCTTGATCCTAAAACACCAAAATTTATTTTTTTAATGAATCAAAAAAGTAAGTATTCTATGACGTTCTATGACAACGTAACATTCTACTGGTGAAAGAATTTTTAAAAGTGAACATGTAGTTTCGAGAAATTACCCGTATAATCCAAACAAACATTACCTCTTTATTATATTAGTATAGATTGTATGTATGGTATATGATTTAATCCAATGGATATATTTATTAGTGTGTTTCAAACACTGATCTTTGAGCCACTCGCAACTTATGATTTGATTACTATAAAGTGTAAAATAATGGATCAAAATGTTCTTACAAGTTCAGTCAAAATAATTTTTTGTTTAGGCCACTGAAAACTACAATAAAAGCATATCGATATATGTACGTATTAGAGAATTGCACGAAACCATTCATTTACCTTTACGAATCAATTACATATTATGTAGGAAATTACTTCTACCTATTTTGCCTGGATTTGAAATGGCAATTAAATGGATTCGTGCAGGTCTTTAATCAAACCTACAATGACAGAAATCTTTAAATTATACCTATTAAACTTTTTTATATTTTGTGATGACTGCACACATTTTTCCAATAAAATCATTATTTTTTAGGGTTCCGAACCCAAAGGGTATTATCAACATCAATAATCAGAGCCCTACCTAGAGTAAAGAATAGTAAGACTTTAGCATCAAAAACAAAACAAAACATCCATCCGTTCTACAATACACTTACTGTTCAAGATATTTGATAAATATTGAACATAATCGTACATTTCCTATCACGACATTATCAAATTCCTACAGCTTCGCCTTCAACATACTACGAATGAAATTACTAAATCAATAACCCCATCCTCAACAAAACTATTCTATCAATCTGGCAATCATGCAATGTCATTGTTACTGTGTCTTACATCCTTTTGGAATGAAGTTGATCATTCATTGACCCATCGTTATTGTATACAGTATAATGCCTTTAGCTGCATCGCTAATATAAGTGCATTGGATATCTAAAACCTGGCAAATAATCGTTGTTTTGTATGTAAGATTTTATTTCAGCAGCTTTCGGATAGTTGCATTGTTAGTTTGTTAGTTGGTTGCATTTAATTGTGATCGTTATGTTTTTCTAATGAATGTCAATATTTTTGTGCTTCTGCGTATGTCAGTTAATTTGTAGGAACAGCTGATAAGCACACCTTTGAATGCCGATTTTAAAAGAAATCAGTGATTTTTGCATTGTGTGTATGTTTCCGAAAAATGGATAAAACAAGCAAACAAAAATTGACGCTGTTAAGAAGGAGACAGATAAAAATAAACTGTGCAAAAAGATAGACAGTTAATCGTATAATGTTTCTTGCCAAAGCAAAAGACTTTTTAATAAGCTCAATATCGACTACGATCTGGATACCAACTGGCTGTGGCGCTGGCCCAAGCTCCATTACATTAGATTTGGAAACATACATGGCGAATCATCAGAAAGTGATAATAAAGCAGCTTGTGATTTTACACGTAATATCTTACATGATTAACTGAGCCAGTATAGTTTAGAGAACGTATTCAATCCTGACAAAAGCGACCTTTTTTACAAAGCGATGCCAAATGCAACGTTCTTTCTCCGCGGAGAGCAATCAAAATGTCAAAAGATCCAAAAAGTACGATTAACGCTGCTTTTCATAACCAACGCCACAGGCAACTACAAAAAAGCGATTGGTATTGGATATTCAAAATACTCAAGTTGCTTCAAAAACACAAATGTGCCACCGAAATATTACTACTTATTTGTTGATAAAGCAGCTTGTCACATCCCAATAGTGAATTCCGAGAATATCCATATTTATTTTCCACCAGAAAACACTACTGCCATCTTACAACCTCTTGACCAAAGAATCCTACGCTTTTTCAAAGTAGAGTACAGGCTTATTCTTGTAAAAAACAACTGTTTGCCTTGCAGAGTAGCAAGACTATTAATGAATTTATCAAAGAAGTTTCCATTCTAGATGCGCTTATCAACAGAAGTTATCTACCGAGCATAAGTGTAATGATTAAAACATTTATCTGGATATAATGGTATGTCAAAAACGCGTTACAAAATAAAATAACTGACTATTACAAATAACGTGTCTTAAATATGTAAAAATATGATTTTGACTCCGTTTAAGTAATCTGCGAGACATTCCTTCTGTGTGTTACAAACTTCATGACAAAATGAAAATTAATCATAATTAAAAAAATTCTGACTAAATCCTTAATCAAAATTTTTAATTATGATTATTAATCATTTACCAAATGAATTATGATTTTTTATCATAAATCGTTAGTCACATTAACACTGGTCAACAGACTATCTGTTTGATTAATCTGATAGACATTGCTCGATTATTTCTTCTCATTATAAATTTAACTTGTGCTTATTGAACTTTAACTTATTTAAATTTTTTATTGTTATTTAACTCCTGTAAAATGCTAGTGTGCCATGATGTCAATACAAATGTACTCTCTATACCACCAGCCACAATACTTATGTATACCAAGTTGCAACGCACGAGGCATGTTTATAAATTAGTCAGTCCAATGCTGTAAAACTGTAAAACATTTTTTTGTATTTCAAATTTCTATTTCTATATCCAAAATACATTTTTAATTAAAAAAGGTCTTCTTTTTTTTATGAAATGAATTCGGTCTTAGAGAACAGATAAAAGCCACAAATGCAATTGCTGGTCTTACATTGAGATCAGACAAAACTTATTTCTTTGTCTGATGATATAACATTACATGCAATGTTTCTTATGAGGCAGCACACATCAAAGCACACCAAAGCAGATAAGTCAAAAACATGTGTTTTTGTCTGAATCGTCATGAAAGACATGTCTAGTTGTCGATAGCTGGCCTATTGTCTTTAGAGACAACAACACTTTATTAGTCATAGACATTTTGTCTGTTCCGGTGTATGGCCAATTCATTTTACTTATGCTAAATTAAATCATACAGTTTTAGCAATCACATATACGAGTAACGTTAAATGGATTATTGATTGGTCAGGATCAAACTGCCAGTTTTTTTTTCGAACTATTTAACCATTTTTGACATGGATGAACAATTTGGATGTGCATTATTTTTAACACCTTCTTGGTGTTTGGGAAACCCTTAAACCACTCAAATGAGGGATTATGGTAATCAATAAAGAGGGCTTCATGCTGCACAGCTTTCGGTCGGTTGGTTGTTGGACCAAAGTCCAAACGTGAAAACGCGTCTTCTGTAGAAACATTAATCTCTTTATTTTATAATCACACTTTATATTGTATGAAGTACATTTGTATGCATATACATATATGAATGTATATGCTGGCTGTTCTATTGGGGTGTTCAAGTATCCTACAATATGATGTCTGCTGTTGCTGTTGCTTTTGCCAAACATGATCACTCTCAAATGATGTGATAATTGTACTTATGTAGGTATTTTTATGGGCAGCTACACATAAGTACAATACATACATGTGTATATGTGTGTATGTGCGCCTGTCTACATCACTTACATTTGCTGCTTGTCTTTTCTTTCTTCTTTTATCTATTCTTCTTTTTTGTGAATTTGCTTCCGGTTTTTCCCAAAAACTGCATTGTTTCTTGTTGTTGTTGTTGCTATGCATTACTATATCTTTTGCTACTATGAATGCTTCTTCTATGTTCACTTCTTCTAAGTGCCAAGATGATATTATTGCTAGGCAGTGGTGCGTTTTGACTTGTAGGGAGGGGGCCCTGGGCAAAGTAGAATTTCAAGACATTTTACATCAAGTGTATACATATAAGAATCAAAAGTAAAGAATCAGTATCTATGGACCAGTAACCATTTGTCCTATCCTTTGTTACATGATCCCGGGCATTTGCCCCTAAGCAAACACGCCTATGTTACTAGGCTAGGCCAGACCAGACCAGACCAGATCATTGTCGCTTGCCAAAACGTTTGAAGCATTTTGTTTTATTTTCGTTTTGGTTTTGTTTTGTTTATTTTGTTATTTTGTGTTGCATATCGGCGTCTGCGGGCTTTGACGCATTCATGCACAACAACAATAAAACTTAAGTGCGCTCATCTTTTAAATTGTTGTTATTTTGCTGCAATCAAATTATTATTAATTTATTTAGCATTTTATCGCGGTTTAAAGATCATTCATGTTCATGAGCGTTCAATCAATATCTTTCTTCTTTTTTTTTCTTTTTTGCTTTGCGTTTTTTCTTTTCTTATGATTTTGCTTCATGCATTTTTTGTCGTCTATTTTTCTTGCTTCCGGTTTTGTTATTTGACTTCCGGTTGTACGTAATAAGTTCTGAAGACATTTTTCTTTGATTTGAAATTTTTATAATCGCTTTTATATATAACAAAGTCTTTTTAAATTCCTGAAAGGATCCCTGGTAAAACTCGTGCTCCATAATGCTAGAAAAATGAGCCAAATAACGTATAATCATGTATCATATCTGTCAAGTACTATACATAGCTTATGTCGAAAATTGACTTTGAACGCTTTTATTTGTAACCACTTCAAAACACGTAATTCGACTAAAGAATTTTCGAAAAATACGGCTTAGAAAGATAGTTATGTATATCATTTTACTTTAGTGTATCTGAGATTAAGAACAGTGAAATAAAACCAACAGAAATCATATCAATACTTATCTCAAAACATATATTTTCGACAAAGCATACGAGGATAGTAAAAGAATTAATTACATTTAAATATTTTACATTTTAGACGAAATGGAAACCAACCCAGGAGAGAAAATTCATTACCATTAAGGAAATTAATTTAGCACTTTTTTGTTGATGAATATTATCGAAGACCAAGGAAGTCGAAATCAGGAGAGAAATAACATTTCAACATTTTACACCAAAATTTATTTAGTTTTAGAAATTTGACTTCCTTTTTTTGTATGAGTGTGGGGGAGCGGGGAAACTTTCAAATTGAAATTTGTAGTTTGACACACATTACATAAATGTCTTGCTCATCCACTCGTGCCTGCATTGCACGGGTGCATTAGTCACTTATTTCCCATTTCCCTTACTTCATCGGTTTCACCATTGTAAACGAAACGATGTCTGTTTGCCTTTCTTAATTAAACTTAAATAAATAAATTAACATTATCAATCAAAATGAGTACCTCCCATACAAACCCCCTTTAAATTAATGTTGTTGTTAGAAAAAGGTTTTTGTTTTTTAACGTATCGAACTGAAATTTGGACCCTATAAGTTTCTGATCTATATTCATCAACCATATAAATATATGATCCTAGGATAAACAGGAGTGGTACCTCCCATACAAACCCAAATTAAATGGCAAACTTTTAAAGATTAAATGTACAATAAAATTGCCACTCAAACGGAAGGTTGGATGTAACCCGGAGGATCGTGAAGAGTATTACATCTTTGGCATAGCCAATGATAGCCTTCTTTCTGGTTTATTATTATTTTAAAGAACTTAAAAAATCTTAGGCGGGTAGAATGATTCCTCAACAAAAACTAGGAAGTACGGACCTTTTGTTTTTAAAATTTTTGATATTTATTAAGTAAGAAATATTACTTAAAAAATAAATAACGTTTTAATGAGCAAAATAGTTTCACAGACGTCAAGGGTCTGCGCACCACAGTCTGAGGGTGCAAGATGTGGGTATTACTCTGGAGAGGCTCTCATTTATTATACAATTTGGTATTTCAAAAAAGTCTATTGTAATAAGATAAATCTTTAATATCCTTATAAATACATACATACTATACGATCAATGCTAAAACTAATTGAATTTTAAATAATAAAGATTTTTATTACTCACTAGTATGTACTTACATATAAGTAAGTATCTCTTGCTCCGTATTTGTCATCGTTTCTTCTAAATGGTTCACACTGATAAAAGACATTATGCATTTTGCATAGAAGCCAGTTATGCTTGCTTGGCCTCAATAGTAGATGAGATTGAGAGGGTGATGATGAGCCTACATATGTGTATGTATGTACTTATGTACATGTTAAAAGTGCAAGAGCTTAAGAGTGCTAAATGAGCATAGCAACAACAATCTTAGTGCATAGTGCAGCATAGCTGAAGAAAGCCAACAAGAAAAGCGCTTTAGGCAGCAGCGCAGCTTTTGTTTCTTGTACAACAAAACGCTTTTCGCTTACGATTTATTCGTTGCTCGTTGTCGTCTCCTTTGTACGTGTATTTTGTATGCTTGCTCGCATATTCTCAATCATTCGTAAGTTTGTTCGTTGTTCGCTCACTCGTGTGTTCATGTGTTCATTTGTATACGAATGAGTAGCTGTGTGCGTTGTTCACCAAGTTAAGGCGCAGACGTCGCCATACTCAGTGTTGCTGCTGGTGTTTTGTTGCTGCTTCTGCCGCTGAGTCGCCGTTGCTTGCAGTCACAGATGACTTTTGGTATAAAAGCTTGAAGCGCCCAAAACGTGAGTTCACTTTTGTCCAAGCATTTGAACGGAAAAAAAGTAAACATTTATTTTTTTTTTAATAAAAATAAAATTTAGGAATTTTTTTTATATATTTTTTTTGTAATTTTTTTAACGCGGTCGCAAGCAAGAAAACTAACGCAAAAAATTAGAACAACCAAAGAAGAAAAATAGCAAAACAAACAAGTTTATGAGAAAATCATAAAAAATAAATTAGAATATAAGAAACAAATTTAAAAACAAATATTAAAGTGATATAAAATATAAAATAACAATAAATTACAAAAAGAAAAGAAAACTTAAAATAATAATAATAAAACAAAAATAAGTTGAACTTAAAAAAAAAAAAAAGTTGCAGAACAAGAAAAAGGAGAATTTAATTAACGAAAAAAAGCTGCTTAAATATCAAAAGCAACAGCGACACCAGAAAAGAAGCCAAAGAGCAGCACAGCGGGAGAAAGAAGCCACCGCAACAACAACATCAGCAACAACAAAAACACAAAGACAAGAAGAAGCATACAAGAAAAGCGAATACAAAACAAAAATAAAAAAATTAGAGTGTGTGAAAATTGCATTTCATTATGATTTATGTACTATTAATGTCGCTGTTGTTGTTGTTGTTGTTATAGTAATTGTTATTGAAGTTGTTGTGAATCATGTGTTATTTGTTGTTGTTGTTGCTGTAATAGTAATTCTTGTTTAGTTTTCTTTTGGTGTTCTTCTTTTATTGTTCGAAATTCTAATTAGTTTTTTCCCCCTATCATAAAACTAAACTAAACTAAGAAATAGAGAAGAAAAAAAAACTTAAGTGGAACGACACCAACAACGACAACAACAACAGTGAAAAAGTCATTGGGAAATTACCGTTAATTCAGCATTTATAAGAAAAAGTACAGTAAATGCAAAGTTGGGTCTCTTAACAAGGGAGGTCATGAAATGAATACACACGAAGTACATGAACATTCTTAGTTGATTTCTTTTCATTTCATAATTTATTATTTTTATTGTTTTTTTTTTTTTTTTAATTCATATTATGTTGTGTAGTTGCTGTTGTTGTTGTTGATGTTGCACATTTCCCCATATACCCATACATATGTATATGTATATGTATTGTATTGTAGTATCTTCTTTTTAGTTGATGTAATGTAATGATATTTTGCGCATGCGCCACCTCGTCGTAATGTCTAAAATTACGTTGCACTTCCGTCCGTCGTCCATCAGAGTGTCAAAGTTGAAATTGAAATAATCAAATGAAACCTGAGTTTAAATCTAAATTGAATGTAGTAGTAGTAGTAGTAGTAGTAGTATCTCCAATTATTTCCCCATTTCCTTAAATGTTTGAATTATTTTTCTATTTTTGACCATTAAATTAAAAAATTGTTTCTCTTTTCTTTTTCTTTCTTCCGGGCATCAACAGTTTGCTTTAATTAAAGTGTTTAATTGAAAAGGAAAACAAAAAACAATCCCATAAACAACAAAAAAAAAATTACAAAAATGGCCGACGTCTCTCATGAATTGGGCGCCCTGCGCTTTGTTGTGGTAAGTTAAGAAAAATCATTTAATAAGATGTATGCAAAATTAAGGTATCTTTTCAAAAAAACTATACATTGTTACAATAGTTTGTTTGTGCGCGCATCACGTAAAAGCCGCTTATTTAATTCAAAATCGAAATGCTGAAAGAAAAGAAGCTTTATTGTGAGTAACATTTGGCGTTTATTTCTTCAAAATCAACCTACAGAATCAAATGATATTAAATAAAAATTAAATGAAACCAAAGACTATTCAACACAATATTCTCTGGCTTTGCATAGAGAAAGCGAGCAGTGGTATAAATAATAATTAATAACTGAGAACGCCCAAGATAAATGCTTGTAGTTGCCAAAAGATAAATGGTGATCTAGTACATAGAAGCAGGACAACATCTGCCCGGATCAACAAATTTTTTAATATAAGACATAAATTGAGAGAAATCTCTAAGTATTTTTATTGGAAATTAAAGTATGTATCATTGTTTCCGTTTGATAATGAAAAATAATGTCGTTCGAGTAAACTCCACTGTTGGCTCAGCAGGCTGTCAATCTTTTTCCAATAATTTGAATGGCTTTATCGCATAATGATGGTTCAATTAGTGATATTTGCTCGATGATAATGTCTTTGAGGTGTTAAACAGTTAGAGGATTATCCGCATAAACATTAATCTTCAAGAAATCCCATTAGATATAAATGATATTAATGGCCAATTCACGTCTGCTCTTCGAGAAATTAATCGATTATTAAACTTCTGTTTCAAAAGATCGACGGATTCCGTTGCACCGTTGTTTACTCGTATCGCGATCCATTTTAACTAACCGGAATGTATTTACTTCATACAAATGGCGGTAAACTTAAAAAGATACCTTTAATTTATACACCCTTTATACAGTTTATTTAACAATAATATCTTAAGCTTAGGTAATTTTATTATTACTACAATCTTGAGATACTTTAATTGTCTTCTTCGAACCAATTTTTAAATTACATTATAGATCTCCTTAGTATTATTCAAGAGGGGCGAAATACATAAGTTTAAGAATTCCTATTATCTTTATATATAGAATATGTGGTAAATCACATTCCTGTTAAACATTTCTTTGGGATTGAAAATAGAAAATGGTGACAGAGGGTTAAATTTGGTAAGTATGCTGAATGAAGAAGTAGGACATGTCTAAAGCTTTTAATGGAAAACAAAAAACTTTTATCCTCACTAAAGGGGAAATTATTTAGTGTATTTTAGAAGACAAGAGCTCGCCTTACTTGATCTATGATCTATGTGTTCCAATAATACTACAATAGAGAAATGTTCAACTGCTCTAATGGTAAGAATTGCTAACCCAAGAGGAATCATCTTGCAGATGAGTCAGATTCCCTTAACTACCCTTGATGTGAATGCCATCGCTGTTACCTTCTTCATGTACATGAAAACCTTTCGAAGAAAATTCTTTTAATAACAGTGAAAACCGTATCAAAATCAGTTGCGTAGTGTAGAAGTAATCAGTATCCAAATTTCAGGAAATTTTGACTTTGCTTTATACAATGTAATAATAATAATAATATTTCCAGTCTTCCTCTAAGAATCAAGACTAAAATTTTTATTAAAAAAGAAAGAGAATAAACTTCCTGGAGGCACACCAGTTTCTTTAGATAGTCCTGAAATATTTAATGATATATGTGAAATATTTCTGCAAAATTGTATTGTAAACAAAGATAGGTTTGAGTCCATGACTGCATTTATTGAAAACTGTGATTAGTAGGCCAACTTTTTGTTGAACCTGATGGTTTCTTCTTATATAGTATTTAGATATTAATATGTTAATATAGTTGAAATAATGAAAGAATAGGAAACTCTTTTAACGTTTTGTTTCATAGAATTTGGGAATCTACGTATCATCTACTGTATATATTTATATTAATTGATTGTCTTTAATGAGTGAAATGCGATCGATTGGTATTGATGTATAAAAAATGATCTTATACACAGACGACTTGATTGATGGCAACAGCGGGTCAAAAAAAAAAAAAAAAGTTTGGAAAAACATTCTCCATGAAAAAATACATATATGTGCCGACTTTCATGGTGATTGATCAAATGGTGTCAGAGTTCATCGGCGTCAAATTATATATCTCTTCCAGTTTTATATATATTCTAGAGTACCCGGCGTGCTTTGCTACGCTCCCGACTTGATGTTAGTGCGGGGTACTGTTCTCTTTTTACTTTTGAAAAATCAGACGAATCAAATATTAATATTGACATATTTTCCTGATATATTTAACAAAGGCGACTTCATTGATTTTGCAATCCTGATTTATTTGACAAAGGTTACTTGATTGATTTTTAAATATGTCTCTAACATTTGTATGTGAACTATTATCGACCAATTTCTCGACAACAGCAAGTCCGATTCGCACCAAACTTTACTGAAACACTGTCAAGACTATGCTAGAGATGCCCTTAAAATTTCATCAAAATCGCTTCAGCAGTTTCGGGGTCCATAAGCGACTTTCAATTTTATATATATACCATATATCAGGGCTATGCAACCTATTTAGTTCCCTGGGCCGTATTGGAAGAATCTGTAATGAGTTGGGACTTCAGACATTACTTGGGCCGCGGGTTGGACAAACAATTGACACAGTGATCCTCAGTTGAGAAAGATTATTCGAGGTTTATCAAAAGTTCCGCCAATATATGGAATGAATGCTTAAAAAATACCCAATCTACAATAAAATATTTGTTATTCTTTTATTATTTCATATTCAAAAGTTTCAAAAAAAAAAAAAAATACAATAGTTGGGTATCACTCCATAAAATATTTGTAGTGCAACATACATAAGTAGGACTGCATTGTGGTAAACAAATAAAAAAAAAGAATTTATACAGCTCTTGACTCCATACTACCACAAATTTGTGCTTAGTAAATAATTTGTTCAATTCAGTCAACTCTAGTGCTTCATTGAATATTACATTTCTGGCGTGTATTCAATGTTTGGATCTTGTTTTGTGGGTTGCGAAATGAACGATGCTAAGATCAGATGCAAGTTATCACGTTTGAGATATGTAATAAAGAAAAGACACAGCAGAGCCTTTGCTATGCCACTTTAATGGTGTTATACTCGTATGGACGAGACCTTAAACAAGTTTCAGACTTATCTCCAAATAAAAATATAGAATTCTCAATGAATAATGTAATTATGTGTTATGTGATTGCAGTTATGCCTTTCTCCCAATCTAATCTAACCTAATCTAACCTAATTTATTGCTTATATAGTATCTGTTGTTTGTGATAACACCTTTTCAGTCATGTACAATATTTTTCCAACTAAATCGACGATTGCATTGGATAACATATCATCAAAATAATTGCAAACAGGTGACATTTGTTATTCGGCTGCATCAACAAATGTCAGATCCCAATGATTGTCGCCTCCCAGAACATTTATTCATTATTGTTCGAAAGACGTTGTTCCTGTTGTTCGTATAAAACAACAACAAGCGCACAAAGAAATATTCACATTATTTTGGATAGTATATTTTGTAAAAACAACACCCCCTCCTGATATAAAACTGATAATATACTCATAGTACTATATGAAATCAGCATAAGAAATTTGCTTAGAATGATGTAAAATGATGTAAAATATTCCATGCAACAGACATACCTAAAAACAAAACTGATAAACACAAAATTCAACTGGAAATTAAAACCATTACAAATATGCTAATCTAAACAGATTGGAAGAATTACTGTACCATATGTTATCTCAATGTTCTTACATTGACTCTTGTAAACCAGATTCTTGGAAAAACAAGAAATGCAACCTACAAAACTTCTTTTTTTGATGTGTTCAATTTTTTCTTGACACAGTTCATTTCCTAAGTTCTATTTTAATAAGACTAAACTAGAACAGTGGTTTTAATTTATAAACTAGTATAGATAGTATTGAAGTATATTGTTGATATTGAAGAAATTACCAAATTGAAACTGGTGAATTTGTCTTAAGAGTCTCTGATTTTGACATTGGTAACATTGCTACAAGTTCAAAGTCTCCTTTGGTCTTACACGTATATTATGGCAATATGTATGTATAATCTTTGGTTAAATTGAAACTTATTTTATTATATTATATTGATGAAATTATTACTTTGATGTCATTAAAACGCGTTTGACTACATCCTCAAGTGCATCATTAAGTGGTGAAATAAGACATGTTTAGTTGTGTTGAGTTTTGACACTCAACTGGAAAATCTATGAATATTTATAATTAAAAAGAAATACTATACTGTTTTATGAATGCTTTCGGCAATAAATTTTTGTAATTTTATTTGCGAAATTTTTGAAAAACCAAAAAAAAAAAATGGAAAATTATAATAATTTAAAGACAAACATGAAATTAGTGAAAGTTGTGCGAAATATTATAGTTTTGAGAAGAAAAAGATACATTTTTCTTTTAATTTTTTCAAACAATTCAAGGGAAAAGTCCAAAAAAACTTTCCCAACATGATTTTGTTTGAATGCATGAGAAACAGTAAACAAATGAGACGCATAATAAAAGTATTGTATTGGATGAGAAAAATTTAACTATTGTTGCACCTCTGTATTTCAAAAGCATTTTGTTGGGAACAATAAAAAATTTGGAGCTTTACCACTTTGCCATAGGATGTCACTGGTCTGTATTATATTCCATGAGATCCGTCATGGAATATAAACAATGGCATCAACAGGCGTCTCTCACTAAGTTTTTTATTGAAAACAAATCGAAATAAGGGCGTACTAATCCTAAGTGGCAAATTTGAATTTTCTTGTATTAATCGGTGATTAAAGAAATTTTCTGTAAATGAAAACTTAACATTTAATACATTTAAATAGTCCCTCCCATTATGCAACATGAATAGAATTATATTTGAGACAATTCATTTCGAGGCTTAAAAGTTTTGGGGTTATGCAAATTATTGAATGAAATAACTAGACATTTTAATCTTTTTCTTAACCCATTATTTTGTGTAATAAAAAACTTCTGTTTAGGACAAAAGAAAAATTCATTCATTCAATAAGTTTTTTGAATCAATGATCAATCAATCAGGTGTAATAAAAATATAAAGAAATCCATTATTTTTGCTTGACATTGAAAGCTTTATTTAGCGTAATTAAAATGATCCCGATTTGGTTAAATATGCACCGTTTTGTTCGATAACTGGTTGCCATTTTGAATACCTGTCTCATAGAAACCCTCGTCCCTATTGTCGAAATACTTGCACAGCTAAGCTTCTTTTCAGGCAAATTTTTCATCAGCAAAATTATTCGCCGTAGACAGGGAGAGGTGGCAATCACTTGGTGCCAAGGCTGGACTTTAAAATGGATGCATAAGAAGTTCCTAACCAAGCTCTGGTGAGTCACAATCAATGTGTGTGGCCTGGCGTTGTCCGGATGGAACACAATTCATCCACTATTGGCCAAAGCTTGCAGCTTCTGGGCGATTACTTCCTTCAGTCGGTCTAATAGTTGACAATTCAGATTGGCCACCGTTTGCGCTGGCTCAGCACCATTCGAATACAATCGTTTTTGCTGGACATTGTCGTAAGTGACACACTCACTGCTTTAGAAATTGATAAATTTTGTTGAGATTCAGCAGCGATTCGCAGATGGAAATTCGGTTCATAAGTTAACTCGTGTGGCACCCATATATCGAGCTTCTGTTTTTATCCAGCCTAATTCAAACGGTTCAAAATTCTTTTTTGTGCATTGTTTAGCTCCTGGTAAAGTGAATAGTGAAAGTGATTTGACGATTTCCATTATTTCATCGACTTTTTTTGACAAGTGTCCTTCGAGAGCATGACTCAATTTTGACATCAAAATTACCGAAATTTCGAATGAATCGTCAGAAATGAAATGAATGAAATATCAGAACCATAAACACTATTCACATTTTTACATTCATCGAATTTATTTGCTGATTTCCATCTTCGACGCGCGCTCAAACAATATTGAGCTAAGCAGTCACAAAACTTTTCGAGAACGAAATCTTATTTTCATAACTTCATCTTACCCGATTGCACTTATATGACGGGAGAAACAGATTACTAAAGCCATCTTTTGGTTAAATAATGGATTTCTTTTTACTACACCTTAGATTGCACCCAATTAACGAGAAATATTAATACTCAAATTTCTAGATTGAAAACTAATAAATTTAGTTGTTCGATTTAGATTAAGACTATATGAATGAATCTATGAATTTCCATTCAGAATATGATTATTCATATTTATAGTACTCTACGGGCTCTATGATATCATCCAGCAGAGTATCACATAAAAATTATAAATATCCTAAAGTAATAAATTTTAAAACAACATTAACCGCAAATATACTCGTACAATACAATAATACAATAACGAAAAAAAAAAAACCAAAATATTAAAATATTTTATTTGTTTTTGCAAAAATTTCCAAAAATACATTAATTTATTTTTGAAGTGGTTTGAAAAGTTTATACTTATCATATAAGAGATATATAGTAGGTATCTTTATATGGTATATTGTGTTTGCTAAAAACAAATAAACAAAAATTACGTCTTAAAAAATATGATGTTTCTTGTTATGTCGCTCAAAAACTTATTAGAATGACAGACAAAAACTTCCATCAAGTCAATAGTATAAAATTGAGGATGGTGATGTAGATTATCATTGGAATACCATAAGTATATAGTACAATACAGAATAGAATACATACTTAGTTCAATGAGCCATGACAATTTAATTTGTTCATTGATTCTTTAAAGAATTAATAATGGAAATTATTTATGTTTCCAAAAATGGTTGAAAATACTTAACATTCTTTAGTATAGCCAAATTTATGAGCCTCTTATACTACATACTATATATACATATGTATGTAGTATTCACTTGTAAGTATGAAGAAAAATTCTCAAGATACTCACAAACATTATAATACGAAAAAAAAAACATTCAGAGGCAGCCAAGTGACGTTTATAAATCACATTTTTTCTTAAAAGAATTAAAAAACACAAACATTTTTTATATCTAAAATCAGCATTACGAGAGACAGAGGGACAGAGGGGGCTTGATGCCAAAGAGATAAAGTAAATGTATCTATTGCGTGGCATCGAACCCAGATAGCAAGTCAACCAGCCAGCCAGCCAGCCAGCTAGCAATCTTGTCATACAGCCAGAACCCAGAACGGACGAAACGGCGCGCCACATTGCAATGTGCCATTCACAAAAACCAAAAAACAAAAAGATTTAAATAAAATATAAAATACAATACTACATATAAATAAATTCACATCAAATTAAATCAAATTAAATGAAATGAAATAAATTAAAAGCGCCAAGTATTTTCATTCCACATACTACTACTTATACAGATTTAGGAATTTGAGTTTTACTTTGAATATCTACTTATGTATATAATACATACAATATAAAAAGACAGTAAATAGATAAAGAGATAAACATATGGATGTATACACAGAGATACAAGATATACAATATACACGTATATATTAGATTCATTGATTAATAGATAGATATGTTCAATGGTTTCTGCAATGTTTCATCAGAAGCCTTAAGTGGCCAGTGAACTTACAAAATTATTATACATAGATACAATAAAGACATTAAGTTTATACTATAACTCTAAAACAATGAATAATTTTGGCATAATTTGTTGAAAATTTTCATATTTAATCTTACATTTCAATTTTACTGTTACACAGTATCTAAAGTCTAGAATCTTAATAATCGATGAAGTTCATTATTAACATTTTCTCATACGATTGCAGCTGACGTGATATTGTCTTCACACTATGTATGATATTGAATATTTTTGATTTTTCAAAATCTTTTGAAACAATTGCATGACCCCAACTATTAGGCAATAATGCAGTACATCCATGAACCGCTTTAAGCTAATATGTATATTGTAGAAGGGTACAAGACTAAGGACTCTTGTTGGAACGAAGTTCTTTTATGGAGCTTACTTACATTTCGGAAAAACTAAATTAACGAAAAAATCGTTACAATCATTATATTTGTACGTTTTCAAAGTTAGACGACAGATTTCAAACAGTCAGTCAGTGGTGATTGGAATGAAACCTTGTTTCTCAGCGCTGTGCATTGAGATTCAAACCCCAGCCAAGGACAACCAAAACTATATTATACATTGACTCATTGGGATAAACATCGGCCCACGATCGAAGCATCGAAGGCTCAACTCCTGTAACAAATAAGTTGAATTTTTATGAAGTTCGGTATCTCTCCCAGTTGAATAAAAGAGGATAACTTTTTTCTGGGTGACAAAAATACACTTATATAGAATCAATCTACATATTTATTTTTTTTTTGCATATTGTTTTGTCACCAGAATGAAACGTGTATGCAAAATTTCAATTCAATCGGATGTCAAGAAGTGGTTCTAATTTTGTTTGGAAGATATTGCTAAAATAACTTCATTCCACCCGGGTGTCCCACGACACTTTTGTGACCTTTTTACAAGATTAACTCATTCATTTCCTTATTTTATATCTTCAATTTCATGCTTAAATATGTATTTAAGAAGCTATACTATAGATGATATAGATGATAACTAAAGTTTAGTTAAAATTCTCATATTTATTGTACTGTTCAATATATTATATATTTTATTACTCTTCATTTTTGTTTTTTATCTTCAAAAACAAGTTTTGTTTGTGGTTTCTTGTAATCTTATGTATTTTTCTTAAATTTAATTTCTTCATTTGTCGCCACAAAAACACATAAACATATGTACGAGTATGTACATATATTGTACATATACCATACATACAATATATGTATACTACAACATCCTCAAGAACGTTGATGGTCATTGCCAAGAATTTTTTCGTATTTTGATCTTTTCAGTGCGAGCGACAAGTTTTTGGTTTATTTGTTGTTGTTGGTATTTTCTTTGAATTTTCTTCTTAGTGATGAGATATAACGAAAAAATATAAAAAGATTTTTTTTTCTGTTTGTGCAAAATCAAGCGATGACAATTAAACGCTAACAAAATACGAAAAAAAAACATATATTCTGCTTTAATTTTTCAAAAATAAATCTTCTGTATTATTATTATTATTATTATTGTATTTTTTTTTTTGTCTTTTTGATTTTGAAAATATTTGTCAACACTTCCAGTTTCATTTTCGAAATAAAATTTTATTTCACTCATAAGTGAAAATAGAAATAGAAAAATATATAACGGATAAACAAACAAATGTATCTTCTTGGCCGATTTAGATACTACAATATACTATAATACAATATAAAATATTTGTTATTCTTCTTTTCACGAGATTTTGCTGATATCGCTTAAGGTGGCAGAGGCAACGATGACGGCGGCAGCGACTCAAGTGAAAATTCCACAAATTCCAAACATTTCTTATATGTATATACACATATGTACTATGTATTGTAGATACTTTCTTATTTTCGTTATTTATTTGGAATTTACATAGAATTGTAGTTTGTTGGCCTCTTTTTTATCCCACACTGTTTAAAGTTAATATACAATAATATACATAATTCATTGTCATGGCCTCATGATACGTTCATTTATTTGTGAAATCATTAATTCTTATAAGAAAAAAAAAAAACAATGTACTCTTTATAAATAATCTCTTGAAAATGCGTTCAATTCCATTTTGTCAATACAATGAACTTTTCAATACGATATTTAGCATTAATTAAAAAAGAAAACGGCTTACGTTTCATTAATCTGTTTATATATGTTGATAATTAATTAATTTGATTAGTTTAATCTGATTGAATCATTAATCAAGTATTTTGATTAGGACTTATTAATCATTAATTTATTAATTTCATTAATTTGATTAAATTCATATATCCCTCAATGTTGTCAATTCTCCTTAAAAGAAATAATGAAAAATATTGACATAAACTTAATAAAATAATTTTATTTATCATTAAAAACTTTCTTTCACCATTACAATTCTGATTTCTCGATGAGTCTTGTTTACTGAAAAATCATTGCAAAACGGTATTCAAAATCAGGATAAGGATTGTACAATGTGATTTTGAAAAAACCCTTATTCATTCTTAATGAGAATACAATGAGTACTTGAGTGTGATTAAACGTTAATGAAAATTTTCAATTATTATTTTTTGTCATTAATCATCAATCGTTAATCAGATTAACTTCTGGCCAACACTGCTATATCATTGATATCAAAAGAAGAATCTCTGCACTTTGAAAACTGACTAGGGGCTAGTTCTCATAACATTGTTTATTGTTGTTATTTTGCATTCAATTTCTAGTGATCCAATCATTGTAACCACAAAACTTGACCATATGCAAAATGACAACTCTCTGTTACGAAAACAGAGGGACTAGTAATTCTTATAAATAAATTCTGCAATATAAAAGACAAACGGATGAACAATTTGAGACACATTTAGTCCCCTCTCAATGCTGCTAACGTGGGGCATATGTGTGAAATAATGGTACATTATGTTTTATTGAAAAAAGTGTCCATCTTTCGTTACGACTTACATAAGTCGTAAGTAGTGAAGTGCTGCTCAGCCAGGCCATTGGTCATTGACCGAATTAAGTAATAGTTAGAAGAAACAAAATCTGGTGAATACGGCAGGTGGGATGACATCTCATTAAATCGCCTCCAAAGTTTCTTTGATGACTTTTGCAGCATGTGGCCGAGCGTTATCGTGCTGAAAGATCACTTTGACATGTCTTCTGTCATTTTAGGGGCATTTGAGCTTCAATGCTCGACTCTGATGCATCAATTGTTGTTGGTAAAGCATCCCAGTGATAGTTTCATTAGGGTGGATTAATTCATGGTTGATCACTCCGAGCTGATCCCACCAGATGCACAGCATTAGCTTTTTGCCATGAATATTCGGTTTGGCAAGGCTTCCCACCCGATTTTCCACCCTTTTGGGTGGTCGTAATGAATCCACCTTTCGTCCCCAGTCACGATTTACTAGTGGGGCCTTATATTGTCAAGCAGTGGAAATTTATTTGCACTCCCAACACACCTATATGGTGCACAATTTTATGCATTTCAAATATTAGATTAAATTCAACCTCACACCCGTACTGAGTGTATAAACTAAATGGCACATCCTTGTCACCCATACACAATTAATATACTCTTATATTGGAGTAACCTTAATACTGTATTTAAATTTGAATAAACAATCTCCTTAAATGTATTTTTTGTGTAATTTGTATTTTAAATCTATAAAGACCATAAAGACGAAAACAATAATATTTCATACTTATACATTTCACATTCAATAAAGTGAATCATACTTATGCATTATCACTTCCGCATGATATTTGTAACGTATACAACCGTATGTCGGAGACCCCCATAAAAATGGAAATGTTTAACCTATTTCGTACTCTGATAACTGATATGAGTATGAGTTTTCTTATGAAAAACTTTTGCATTTTTCTGATCAATATAAAATGGCAATTAACACACACAAAGTGTGCAAAAATTGGGTGTGAATTATAGAAAATCTATGATGTCACCTATAAGAAAATTTGATTAGAATGCAATACAGATTGGCAGACAGCAGATACAGATACACAATAACTATGTAGATTAAATCTCTTCAGATGTTATAAAAAAAAAGAAATCTATTATTTTTCCAATAAATGGCTTTAGTAATATTTATCTTGCGTTATAAAAGTGCAATTGTGTTAGATGATGTTATGAAGATAAATTTTCGTTCTCAAAAAACTTCTCAATCAGTTTTGTGATTGCATGACTGTGTGTTACCTGAGCACACATCAAAAATGGACACCAGTAAATAGAAAATACGCAATATATTTTACAAATTTTCTTCGATAAAGGCGGAAATGCAAGCCGGGCGGCTGAAAAAAAAAGTATTTTTTGGTTGTAACAGCCATTAATGCGATATTTTGTTTTCGTTGATTCCGTTCAGATAGTTTTGATGTCAAAGTTGGCTCTGGAAGGCCAATTGTCAAAAAACTCAATGAAGTAATGGAAATCGTCGACAGTTCAACAGTCATATAAGTACTGTTTCAATTGCCCAGGAAATACTTGAATTAGGCTGGATACAAACAGTAGCTCGATATATTTTTGATGGCACACCAGTTAACGAAAAAAAAACCTCTTGGACTGAACTTCCATCTGCTAATCGCTGCTGAATCTCAATTTAATTTATTCATTTCTGAAGCGAATGGTATGTATTGATGATAAGTGGGTCACTTACGACAATGTCAAGCAATGTCGTGGTCGAATGACGGTGAACCGGCGAAAACAGGGATTGACAATCTCTTTATTGCGACAACAACGTTATATATATTAACAATTACACGGTCTGAAGAAAATTAAAGCCCAGAAGCGTGCAGTTTTGGCCAATAGGAGAGGAATTGTGTTCCATCAGGACAATGTCTGGCAACACACATCGATGATGACTCAGCTGAAGCTCCAGAAGCTTGGTTGGGTGGTTCTTATGAATCCACCAATAGTCCGGACCCGGCATCAAGTGATCAACATCTGTTTTTGTTCATGGCAAATAATTTTGCTGTTGAAAAATTCGCCTCAATAGAAGCTAGTGAAAATTGGCTATTCAAATGTTTTGCCAATAGGAACGTGGGTTTCAACGCGACAGGCATAATGCAATTACCTTCAAAATGGCGCAACAAGTTATCGAACCAAAACCTTAATTAGATCAATCTAACTATGCTAAATAAACCCATCAATTTCATGGAAATATAATATATAGTACTTTTGTAGAGATTCTACAATATCTCCATGATAACTAATTCCATTATGTATGAAATGTGTAGTAAAAATTCTTAATTTAATATTTCAATATTTTAATATTAATATTTTAATTTAATATTTTAAAAACAAATATTTTTTTGGTATATGACATAAGGAAATAGACAAATTATATAGTCTTATATCCACATGTAGAGTACTACATTTTTTATACATATATTGTAGGTTATAATAAGAATATAATTTTGCAATTGACAATTCTTTTATTTAGTTGAAAACTTTTCAATTCCATTAAACAAGATACAATATAGTAAATTTAAATACTAAATAGTATGTAATATGTTATGTATGTATATTTAAACTAAGGAATGTGCGCAGAATATGTTTTGTTATATTCTAATATGTACTATATGTTAGTAATAAATTTAGTATTACTTAGCTACACATTATATACTATAGTATGTATATAGGATAGATAAGGTGTACATATGTAAATAGTATAATAAGTCGTTGGAAGAGTGTCTTATGAAATTGTCTTGTGTGTACATATTTATAGATACAGCACTAATGATATACTATACTAAATTGTATTGTACATATATGTATTTATAGTATGTATGTATGTGTTTTCATTCATCTAATTGCATATTGACCAATTACTTTTGACGTGTCTCTTTTGCTGCATCCAAATTACAATATTTTAGTTTAGTTTAGTTATTCTTGACTTTTTGAGCGACAACGTCCGACACTTTTAGCAATTTATTTGCTCTAAACAAAAACCCAAACCAAACCAAAAAAAAAAAAAAATATTCTAATCTAATTGAAAAAGAAAATACAATATTTATAATAAAGATATTATTCATCACTCATCACATAAAGTAAAAACAAAATAAGTACAATATTGTTATTATTCAAATATGTATTGCAAATTTCATATGAGTCACAATTTATTACATTTTTCTTTCTATTAAATATATTTTATATATATTATTATAAAAATAATAATAATAATAATAAAAAAAACCCAAAAGTGAACAAAGGAAAACAAATCAAATTGAAACAAAACAAAAGCAATGAAACATTAACAAAAGAAAATAATAGAGATACAAATTTAAAGAAACAAATAATAAAATAAAATCATTTTAAAATTTTTCTAATTTAAAGAAAAGAAAATATTTAATATTTGAACATTCGACTTGTTTTAACATCCATAAATTAATCTAGAAATATTCTAAAATCGTGTAAGACTATAATGAATATTCAAAACAATTTCTCAAGCAGTGCTGTCCAAAATTGTTCACCGGAAGAAAAATAATAAAAAAAACTATGTACATTCAAAAAAAAAAAATAAACTTGCAATAAAATATTCCAAATATAAATATTATTGATACTTATATAAAGTATTTGTTGTTCTAAAATATTTAAACAGCTTTAATTGGAAAATTTTTTAAAATTGAAATCATTTTTAATCGACTTCAAAAAAAGGAGCAGGTTATCAATTCGTTTGAGTTTATTTATTTTTTTTTTTCTGTATGTACCTCAGAACTTATTTTCTAGGTGAACCGATTTTGATGATTCTTTCTTTATTGGAAAGCTGGTGCTTGTCATGTGGTTCCATATAAATTTGATCAAGATCTGACTGTTACCTCAGAACTTTTTTCCAGGTGAATCGATTTTGATGATTCTTTCTTTATTGGAAAGTTGGTGCTTGTCATGTGGTTCCATATAAATTTGATCAAGATCTGACTAGTAGTTATCTATTTGTTACCTCAGCACTTTTTTCCAGGTGAATCGAATCTGATGATTCTTTTTTTATTTGAAAGCTGGTGCTTGTCATGTGGTTCCATATAAATTAGATCAACAACTGACTAGTAGTTATCTGTTTGTTACCTCAGAATTTTTTTCTAGGTTAACCGATTTTGATCATTCTTTCTTTTTTTGAAACCTGGTGCTTGTCATATGGTCCCATATAAATGATCAAGTTTCTGAGTTATCCTTAATAATGTGTGTTCCATTTGCTCTATCTGAAGACGGTTTTCTATATTGTTAAAATCTTATTAGTATTATATTTGTTATGGTATCCCAGTTTCCTTAAAACTTTCTAGTCGAAATTTAAATTTATTTCTTGCAATACAACCAATGCCATCATCCACTTATTAATCCTCATCCCTTGCAACAGAATTATTGTGTCCAAACAAATTTGGAATTTGATTATTTTAAGTTAAATTGATGAAATGCTATAAAATTTAAATATAAAACGTATGTTAATCAATAAAAATTTGAAAACATAAATTTATATAAGCAATTTTGCTCACTACACGCAATCATATGTAGTATATATCACAAAATACTATGTATTATAAATAATTAAACGGAAAACATGGACATGAAGGTCACAGAAACTCATAACGAATACATCCGGAACAAAAATAACATTTTTTCTGTTTTTTTGTCAGATTTTTCTCTGTCTAGTCGTGTCGCCCCATTATCACTTTGAACATACGTACATACATACATATTTTATTTTCTTTGTCTTTATTTCAAATAACATAATATATTTTTTTTTTTTCAAATTTTTATTGCCTATTATACTATTATACAAGAACACATATATACCCACAACTGAATATATTATTATTTAGTTATTTCCTTCATTTTCTATATAAATTCAAGTCCCTTAGTTTTTGACACATGGTGGTGGAATTTTAGAAAGAAAATGATCGCTTGTTTTAATAATAATTTCTAATACTTTTAATTTTGTTTTCTCTATTACTATAATTTCCAAATCAGAAAAAAAAACAATTTAATTAATGATAATTTTATTTGATTTCATTTATTTTTAGGACTCATCGCTTTCTTCAAAGGTCGCCATGTTCAATAATCAAGCACAGCAGCATAAGAGCTCACAGCTATTAAATCCATTTTCGCAAACTGATGGACGCTCATCACCCAAACCAAATATTCCAAAGGATCAATATGGCAAACCATTGGCCGGCAGTCTAACCGAAATGCGTGGTCAAAAAGCCAATATGCATGTAATGCGTGAAATGTTGGAGCTATGTCAAATCATTAATTCCGAGGGATACAATGTTAAGGATGAGCCGACTATGCGCGTCATACCATTCGGTGAACTTTTTAATGTATGTTACACAAATACAAATTTCATTTATATGATACCCTTTATAATATTTATAACTTTTATATAGATTTACAATTACATATCAGATAAGGTGGTTGGAATCTTGTTGCGTGCAAGAAAATATAAATATGTTGAATTCGAGGGCGAAATGTTGTTCCAGCGACGTGATGATGACGTGCCTGTTTTCTTGTTACGTCCGATTCTTGAAATAAGACGTGAGATCGAATCAAAGATTGAGGATATCAAACGTGGTACAAGTCCAGCGCCACAATCGACATCCGTGCTTTTGGATAAGAGCAGCAATGAGCAAAGATTGAAGGAGTTAGCCGTCCCTGGTGACAGTCAGTCTAAATCACGTTCACAATCGCCATCAGCAAAATCAACAACTTCAACATCAAAGGCATCAACCCCAACAGCAAGTAGGGCAGCAACACCCTCACCGTCACCGACACCAATACCAACAGCAGTAGTTGCAACTTCAGAGGCACAACCAGCATCCACCAAACCAGCTGATATCACTGTTGTACAGCCCGCTGAAACAGCACTAACCGCTGCTACAGATGCCGCCCAAACTATAGACTTACCAACAGCTGAATTACCTACAATTGTTATTGAAGCCTCGGCAGTATATGTCCGTCGCGCCAGCGAGGCAGTCGATTTGCCCACAGCAGTGACGACAGGAAACACTGCAGCTGTCTCTGGAATCAATGAGTCCGATTCTGTTTAATCAAACAACAACCACAATTTTTAAATAATTTTTAAAGCTTTAAAAACAAAATGAAAATATTAAGATTAAATATTTTAAATTATTGTATGTAGTTTAATTTAGTTTATAAATTAAAAAACAGAAAAAAAACCGTATTTTACTAAGTATGTACTATATGAAAAAATTATGAAAATGTCCGGCTTGAAAATGTTAGCTATGTACATCTGTCTATCCGTATGTCCTTCCATGCATATGCATGCTATGCTTTCAATTTTTAAGCTATCGAGTACAGACAGCTGGTATGTAAAATTCAGAGTTCTCCGATTATTATGAATGAGGTGGCTTCCATACAAAATCTTAAGAACCAAGTTTTCTTGTTGTTTTTTGTAAGTTATATAAACTAAAGTTAATATTCTTTCCTATTTATATACTCCAGCTGAAGTTATTGTGCAAATTACAAACACAAAAGCAAAGAAAACACCGGGCTATGACAAAGTCGACAGAAGAGTACTTAAAGCACTCCCCTTTTAAGGTATCCTGTTTCTCGTGAATATATGCGAGTACAATGAAATGCTGCGTATCGGTCACTTTCCAACACAATGGAAGTGCGCCTTGATAACGTTGATTCCTAAACCAGGAAAGTTGGAGAATCTTATTGAATCCTATATACCAATAAGCTTATAGTCTTCTATCTCCAAAATATTTCAGAAAATATTTCTAAGCAGATTGCTGGCAGTAGGAGACGTCCAGAGAGCCATACCACAACACCAAATTGGATTTAGGAAAAGGCATGGCACGCCAGAGCAGGTACATCGGGTGGTCCAGAAAATTTAATACGCCTTTGAAAGGAAACAATACTGCAATACTGTGTTCTTTGATGTTCAACAAGCTTTTGACAGGATGTAGCATGATGAGATCCTGTTCATACTAAAAACACTCGTTCCTGCTCCGCAGCATTTACTGTTAACATCTTTCCTGCAGAACAGAACCTTCTAAGTGGCATTAAGGCAGGAGCTCCTCAAGGCAGTATATGGGCCAATATTATACAATATTTTCACATTAGACATGACTCTACCAGTACAAAGGAACGTAAGTGTGGCTACTTATGCTGATGATACTGCAGTCGTTGCTACTTCTGGCTGTCCCAATGAATCAACCAGTCTGATCCAGGAATGCCTACACCACATGGAGGTTTGGTCACAGAGATGGAATACTCCTTTCCTCATCAACCAAGAAAAATGTGCTAACGTAACATTTACACTTCGGAGGGGAAATTGTCAAGACCTGGGTGTGCACTTAGATTCAAAACTTACTTGGGCACACCACATTCGCAGAATCCATGCCAAAAGTGCTGCGAAGATGAAAAAGCTCCAATGGATGTTATACGACATAAGTAAACCTTCGATCAACAACAAACTTGTCATATGTATATAAGCAGACTATATAACCCAGGTGGACTTATGGCATCCAAGTATGGGGCACAGCATTGGCATGCCATATAAGAAATATTCAAGTAATGCAAAATTACGCACAATTGGGGGAGTCCCTGGTATATAAGTTGAAAATAATAAGGGAAGGAAATGATTATAAACATCAGGGAAATGGAATCTTTTTACAAGCGACTTATCGCTTAGAGTCATAAATTAAGACTAAACATTCAAATGCCCTTTCGCACTATATCCACCTAGAGCATTGACGGCTGCGCTGCTATGGTACCGCTTGATTACAAACGTTG
>JBAMAV010000249.1:0-38766 GCA_037043315.1 Amiota communis
TAAAACCACTCATCGTTGTTTGGATGAACTGAATAAATCGAATATACATTTTGGAAATCTGGAACAGGAGTTCCTTGTTTCCGTCGTTGAAATTTCGTTGAGGATTGATTCAAAGTATAAAATTTCGGGATTTCGGAGTATGGCTGTGTTCAGGCGAAATCATCGTTCTGACATATTGCAAAAAACTTGTCGACGTTGCTAATGGTGGTTGAACAGCTTATTGTAAAGCGTTCTGTGGCGTGAAATAAACCTTATGACCATTTTCCAAGTATATGGCTTAGTGAACAACAGTGAATAGGAAAAGAAAAAATGCACCAAATTGCTTCATTACTGCTAATATACCAGCCGATTTGGTATAAGGTAACTTCGTCATTGGAATTTTCTGGACCGGCTGCAATCACAGCCATGTCACTTCTTCATATTTACAAATATATTTGATAGATTTGATGGAATGGCAAGGTTCGACATTGATGTGCGCCCTGAATGTCTTTGATAGGATTGGTGAATATGGAACAATCCAACGATTATCAATTTCACTGAATTGTTATGTGCACAACGAAGATCAACTTCCTCTGTTGAACTGCCGACGAAATATATTTGAAGAAATTTGTAGTCGATATTTGACACCGGTAACAGTGAACCTGCTCGGTGATATATTTGGCCTTGTATCTATGAAAAATTTGTTACAAATAAAATAAATAAAATAATAGGGGATAAGTCTGTTTGTTGCATGTTACCTTGAAAGTAGTCATGAAGTTGTCCCGCACACATTTGTTGCCCCAAATGAAGTCATTCGGAAGTGGTTATTGTATTTTGTATATTAATAGGAAAATGTTTGGAATCCGTTCCTGTTTCTGAAAGTAATGAGTACAATGACTCTGGTGGCGGACCTAATGACACTAATTTTACTTTGCCATTTGCGCAACACAATCCAGCGGCTTCATTTTTGCATTTAAAGGCCTTACAAAGTTGGCAAATTGAGTTCATAGAACCAATAACAACGCATTGATAGGCATTTTCAATTGAAAAATCGTTACTGAAAGCAGCTCGTTTCAAACTTGGAAGATTATTAGCTGAATAACGTGCTACACGGGTTTCCCATATTCGAATTCTTTCAGTTTCATTTCGCTTTTCATGTTGTTGCACAGTCCGAATGGACCGAAAATTAGCTTGGTTTGTAGCATTTTGAGTTTTTCCGATTCAATGTGTCTTATAGGCGGCATAAGTATCAAATATTCATATTGACATGACTTGCTGATATATTTGACAAAAGCGACTTCATTAATTTTAAAATAAGTTGCATATGCTAAATATAATCCAATAATTTATCGAAAACAGCAAGTCCAATTCGCACCAAACTTAACTGAAACAATTTCAAGACTATACTAGAGATTCTCTCAAAATTTCAGCAAAATCTGTTGCGTCAAATGAATAAATGTTAAAAAAGTAATAAACTGTCTTTATCTTCAAAACTTCGCACCCTATCGGGTTGAAATCATTTTAAATCCATGTAGGTGACTCCATGCGTATAAAAAAAAACGAATCATCAAAAATGATTAAGCTGTTATTGAGATATGCGCTTAGCGATAGACATAGAGATGTATTTTTAATGTTAACAATTTGATGGTTCTCAAACACGGGAACAGGCAACATTCAATTGGTCTTACGAGAAACATGGGTTTTCAAGATTAATGCCACAAACACTCAATGACTGCCCTACTGATTTCTTAATGGTCAAAGCGGAAGTAAACTGGAAACTGCAATCGTTTAAATTGAAACGGTATGTTAGCCGGAATCATTGGGATGCGTGGTATCAAAACGTCTTCTCCTCGATAATTTCCGTTTATAATTATTGCTTCGATCACATTGTTCATTAACTTTTTAACCGCTAGCCGTGTGCCGTTAGAAAGACACGGTTGGTTGACATTATAATGACTGATCCAATTTTTAATTGAAGATTGTGAGGCGGCAGTCCTGGCAAATCTAGCGAGTTTAAAAAATCGATAGGATAGTTAACGACATAACCTTGGTCAGTAGTGGAATAAATTGAATTGTATGTCTGCAATTCACCGGCAATTTCATTTTGAATTTTGAAATTTAATTCATTGACATCGATGTTTTTGGCAGCCAATATAGCTTGTTCGCTTAACCAAATATGATGCCTATAATTTTGAACTACGTTTGGGAATACCTTTTCAATTAGTTCGAAATTTCTCCAGTTTGATCATTTTGCAACTCGACAAGCACATTCTTGCTTAAATTTAAAATCTTGACGTGTTTTTACAAAACAGATGATTGTAAACATGCATCAAGATCATCAGCTGGGGTTGACCGTGGAATTACAATGTTTGACGAAAATCTCCTGCTAACAAAATCAAATAGGCTTTCATTGTTTCGCAGATCTTACTTGGTCTAATGCCTCCAAAGAATTTTTTTGTGCCATTGTGCATTTATACCACACTATCAATTTACATTGCATCAAAACTTTTGCCATTGCAGAGTTCTTCGAAATATTGCAAATAGGAGTTTCGATGCTTTGCATATTCAACGGCAATTTAAGTGCTGAATGGGCTGTTCGACCGCCTTGCAACAATATTGCTGCAATGCCGGATGAAGCAAGTGCGAGTGAAATTTCATTTTGTATACGAATTGTTGCTAAAAACAATGAAATTAAAAAAGTTTCTCCTGTTGGGCCTCAAACAATGACTAATAGACTAGTAGGATATTCTATGTCCGAGGCCAAAATGATGTGGTCTCCTAAATTTTTTTATTTTTTACCAAACAGTAGCCTCTTTTACTCCTACAAATGGTTGTTGATAAATAAGCAATCGCATCAGAATGTCCATTCTTTAAGTAGACTAAACTGTCAGGGTAATATATGCGAACATATAACTGTGAGTGGAAATTGAAGCTGTTCTTCAATTGTGAAGTGATTGTTCAAGTGATCGAAAGTCAAATCAAAGTGACTTAAAACAAAAAACCAAATTAAAATAAATCATGAGCGGTATACCACCACCAGCAGCAGCACCACCACCACCACCAGCAGCAGCACCAGCAGCACCACCACCTTCAGCAGCAGCAACATTATTCAATTTGACAAACGTTATGGCAAATGATGAAGGTCACTTTTATAATGATTATCATGACTTTCCTCAGAATCAGCTTGGATTGTATGATGATGTGACTCCCATAATGGAGATTTCTCTTTGTGGGAGATGAAACTTCTACCAACATCTTTACTCAACCAACGGATTTTGTTTCGCTTCATAATGAAGGAGAAATAAACTTAAATTGGAATGATATGTTCGATTTAAGTGTATTCGATGACGCTGATGAGCCAACCTTGGAAACACCCAAAAATTTTAAAGATAATATAATATCAAGTTTTTATAATAATAATGAAGATGATAATATTTTTATAAATTTAAATTATTGAGCTCTAACTAAAATAAATATAAATATATCAAGAATTTGGTTTTTTTTTTCTTTTATTTATATTTTTATTTTATTTTTCAATTCTTACATCTTTATTTCAAGAAAGTGACTACGAGTATGTATTACATTGTTTTTGTTTTTTCTCCCTAAATACATATAAATATATTGTATAATCAAATAATATATATTTAAACTAATGATGCTGTCGAAATATAAGTAGAAATGTATTTATTTGAGAGGTCATAAATATTAGAATTTTTGCTAATCCTTTTGTTGAGAAAACTCTCATGTGGCAACACATAAAGATCTTGATTTTGAATTGTTATTCGCACTTCATCATTAGGATTATAGGATTGTAAATAGGGCGAGTAACTATGGTACTCTTTTTTTATTATACTGTCATCCGAATAGGGCTTCTCTTGAACATTAAGTATATCACTCCTTTTGATGATTGATCTAACCAATTTGAAACCCAAAGATTTTAAAAATAATTTATTTTCCAATGTAAGATTTCGCTTTAGCATAGATCTCTGTCCACCCTCTTCCAATGTATTCGTTGAAGTATTTAAATTAGTTGCTCTTCCATGTGCTTTTATATTGTAAATAATCAAATGTAAGCGAAGTGTAACCTCTTCGCCACACACATTTACTAAATCTCCGTTTTGATCAGTTAATTGCACCGTAAGAGTCCTTATCTCTCTCGTATTCAAGGGTAAATAGATGACGTTGTGAGGAATCTCAATCATTTTATAGCCAGGTGAAACATTGATACCAAACTCATGTAATGTATGTGCCTGGGCATTATTAAAATATGAACCACAAATGATATTACATTCCAAACGAATGGTGTTTACTTTAAGAATAATAACAGAAAGATCTGAGATATGACGAATGTTTTTTTTGAGTACTCTCTTTTCGAATCCAAATAGATGACCGATTGAACGCTCTTTATTGAAGTATATCGGAAAACTCTTGCTAAATATTTCCACTTGAAGAGTATTATTGTTGCTCTGAATTTCCAAAATATCAATCTTTCCAACTTTTGTTACTAATTCTTCCAAAATGAAATCAGTAATGTCATCAAGCTCATATGAGCCTATCGGTATCTAGATTATATGATTGCCAATGTGAAATAAATTGTTAACATAATCCACATTAGGAATTGAATTATACATATGGAAATCAATTAGAGAACATTCATATTCTCTATCCAATTCGATAGGAAAATAATCCGCTTTTAAAATAGAGCTGTTACCAGTTAAAGTTAACGTTGTTACCATTTTGGGAGCTAACCTATTGAAATAAAACAAACTAATTTGTGTTTTTTTTAGTCATTTTATTAATTCTTCTTCTTCTTTGTTTTTTACAATACTTCATTTTTATTTATCCATGAGTTGTGTTCATTGGAAAAACCTAACCATTTTACAAAAACGTTATCATTTCTTTTCTATAAAATCTTTTCAGCCAGATATATATGAGGAAAACGTGTTTTCTTCAATTCTTCTTCATAGAATCCACCTTTGACATCAGCACCGGTGTAGTCCTGTAATAGATATGTTGTAGGATTGGTATTACGCATATGTTTGATTTTGAAAATTTCCGTTGTCCAATTGGGGGTGTATCCCTTTTCAAAAACATGTTTGTATTTACTAATGCGCACATTGTCGCCCACCTTGATTAAATGTATTCGAGGAGTTAATGTGATCTCTTTCTTCTTCTTCTTCCTTCTCAACTTTAAATAATTGTTTTGATTTTCTTTTATTTTCATTAATAATTTCCTTAAGGGGTTGAGTTATCGGTTTAAATGTCTCCTCGAGGCTGTCAACATTTTCAGCTTTCCCCAGTTTAATGCTTTGAAACTTTTTTCGATGAGCTCTTCTTGTCTTTATTAATTCTTTTAGAATATTTTTCTTCATTATGTCGTAATAGGTGTCGAAACAGCACAGTTATACAGATCAGTTGTTGTTGGTACAGAGCAGTTATACAGACCAGTTTCTCTGAGCAGTTATACAGAACAGTTGTTGTTGGTACAGAGCAGTTATACAGATCAGTTATACAGATCAGTTTATCAGAGCAGTTATAAGGGTACAATGCTGTTTACACACTTCAGCTATCTACAATAGACTATAACATTTATAATAAAATTTCATCTTAAATGGTTAAAAAAGTATCAAAACCCTTTCTATAACGACCACCATTCAAAGGGGCATCTTTACTTATAACCAAAAATTCGTAGTTATCTTTCTAACAAAGTTGACAAATATTGCTGAATGTTTTGAAATTCATATCAACACCAACATGATCATTATAAATATGCTTCATATTTAGTTCATCTTGTTTAAACATTATAATTAGATAAGCATTATCACGTACAAGATGTTTCGGGATACGCGTATAGGTTTGACACAGGTAGAAGGAATCAATGTTTTTATGACGTCCTATACAGAAATATGTTTGAATATTATTCTGTTTCTCGTTTGCAACATCATGCAATATGACTATTGAATTATTTTTTGCTTGATCAGGTTGTATGACTGCTTCATTTTCAGAAAAAGTGAAATAGCCCATTCCTTTAATTGGTTTTAAAAGCCTTTTTAAATATTCATATTTCGTTTGATTTGAGAACAAGTAAACATTCTCAAATTTTAAACCGTTCGGACTCTCAATCAAACTTATCATGACATCAATTTTTCCACAATTAGAGGGCCCCACAATTAAGGTTCTAATTGAGTTAGGCAACAAACTGCTATGTCTGATTTGTTGATTTGCTGCACTCGATAAATCAATATTTCTAACTTTTATATTTGTTTTTTGTTTTATTAAGCGCATATTAAAACAGGTTAACTTTCAATATGTTGTTCACTCCTCAGATGTCAATCAATGAGTAATTATCTATAAAATGCCCATCCATTTTTATAATTCATTTAATCACAAATCGAATGTATATCGAGGAGATAGTATTGTTAATAAATTAATGAATTCACTTCCCATTGAATTACATTTGCCTGGCTATCAATTTTGTGGACCAGAAACCAAACTTAAAACTCGATTAAAGCAGGGCGATCAGGGGATAAATCCACTAGACGCAGCTTGTTGAGAACATGATAAAGCATATTCTCAAAACAAAGAGTTGAGTAAACGTCACATAGCCGATTCAATTTTAGCTGATAAAGCGTGGTCGCGTGTCAAAGCTACCGATAGTAGTTTAAGTGAGAAAGCTGCAGCATATTTCGTGACTAATGCCATGAAAGCAAAAACAACTTTCGGTATGGGACTTAAACGCAAACCAGCGATAAGAAACAAGAAGAAGAAGAAGACAGCGAAAAATTCAAAGAAGCCAAAGAAGTGTGGATTTGCAAACGCAATAATAATGGTTGTTAAAATTCTGAAAGAGAAAAAGCCTTTAGTTATTGATGATGCCTTTAAAATTGCTCATAAAACAATTCGTCGAATGAAAGATATTAAAATACCACGATTGCTAAGCGTTCCAAAAGTTGGTAGTTTTTTACCTTTAATACCTATTATATCAGCCCTCGGAGCACTTGGAAGTCTGGGACCAGGCGGTTCAGCAATTGCAAAAACTATAAATAGTGTTAAAGCTGCGAGAGAACAACTTTAAGAAAATAAACGACACAATCGCAAGATGGAAGCGATTGCCATTGGAAAAGGAATGTATTTGAAACCGTATAGAAAAGGTTTTGGGATTACGACTTCAACTAACTCAACAAAAATCTTTAAAGTCAGCTACCCAAAAGAGCTCTAACAAATGTTGACATTATGGAATTCGGGAAAAAACATATTCCCTATTTTAGAGGTGTCTTCATGCGCAATTTTTTACCAAAAAGATCAAGGTCAAGGGAATGTGGTATTATTAATTTAGATTCTTCCACTGGACCCGGTACGCAATGGGTAGCTTAATCAAAAAATAATGACAATATTAATTATTTCGATAGTTTCGGGAATTTACAACCGTTAAAAGAGGTCGTTCGTTATCTGGGGAAAAATATGAAATACAACTATAAACGAGAACATGACACTTATGTAGGCAGATGCCTACGCTTGGAGATCACGGCCACCGGAGGAGACCAGAGCACAAAGAACCCAAATGAGATGCTCATCCATCAGGACGTGGGAGACTCGCTGGGACAGTTCCATGAAAGGATGCTGGACGCACAGCTTGATCCCAAGCCTAGCAGAGTGGATCGGAAGGAGGAATGGTGAAGTCAATTTTTACCTCACACAGCTCCTGAGCGGTCATGGATGCTTCAGGAAGTACCTATGCAGGTTCCACCACGAAGACTCCCCATGGTGTATGCACTGCGGCAACCAGCATGAGGAAGACGCCGAACACGTTATTTTTGAGTGTAAAAGGTTCGATATTGAGCGGCTTGAGTTAAGAGATGCACTAGGAGAAGAACCTACTGTCGCGTATCTAGTTCGTCACATGCTGGACCGCCCGTTCAATTGGAATCCGGTTGCCAAGTTTGCTGCTATGGTCATGAAGAAGTTACGTGGCCTGGCGAGATCCCGCCGTAACCAAGTCGTCGGCTTATTAAGCCGGTTCCAGCCTTACCAAGCTTTGCTCATCGGCAGTCCCGTAAGGTCCTGGAACAACCCTCTCTCTCTTTTCTTTCCTTCTATCCTTTATTTTGTAAATACAATATATATGCTTATACTTATACTCTTCCAATAAACGAACAAAAAAAAAAAAAAAACTTATGTCTAAAATTTTTAGTTATCATTCAACATTTGTCTAAAGTACACGTTTAATACATTAACTAATACATTTATAATGTTTTGGATTTAAAAATTAAAGCAAAGTATAAATTTTGTGTTTGTCATGCCGCATTAAAATTATTTCAAATAATTCAACCTACACCAATCGAACCGCTCCTAGACATCTATATGAAATGTTTGTTATTCGAAAGAAGGAGAATGAAAAATAATTGTGCGTGTGTATGGGTGTGTATGTGTCGAGATTTTTTTAGTATAAAAGGAAGAATAATTTGTACATTCAATTCAGTTGAAATAAAACGAAGAAAAGAATGAGTATTACCATGAGTGAATTAATTAGCAAGTTCAGAAAGCTGACAGCGAAGGCTGTGCTACAGCTTGAAAATAAAAAAATGAAATAAAAAATAAATAAAAGAAAAATGGTATAGTTTTTGAAGTAATTTATTTTCGTTAGATTTTAAAATATACACAGATACATTCAATTTTATAAATATTGATACATATATTACAGATTGTGTATACAAATTATGTGCTTTTGACTTAAAATTTAACATTGAAACATAAAAAATCTTATTATAAAGAAGACAATCTTTGTAATCATTAACAGATAAAGAAAAAATGTAATAAAAGAAAATTAATAGAAAAAAATTCTATAGTTTTTGAAGTAATTTATTTTCGTTTTATTTTAAAATCTGCATAGATACATTCTATTTTATAGATATATGTAGATATATATATTACAAATTTTCTTTATTAGTGCTGTTGTCACTTATTTGAAAGTGACCCCATGCATAAGTATTTGCACCATCAGGGTGTATTTTTCTCTTATCATCAGAGCTACTCAATGTTATTTTTTTTTAATATTTTGCGATGTAGGTCAACAATATCACATGGAAAATACCGCATATAACTCTCAATGATGAAGCAAAGTTACAAATGTATAATATCGTTAAAAATGGGCACTCACTAACAATTGCATTTCGTAGCTGGGGTTGCTATATGAATCCATCGGTTCTTAATGGTACCACTCATGTCTGGAGTATAAAATTGGCTGCTAATAGAGAGCGACCTCGTTTCGCAATCATAGGATTTGAACATAATGAAATTTATTAAACTTGAAAGTACCCTTGAATTCAGATGTATATCCCTATGATGATTTAAACTTAAAATCGGATCGAAACCGTTTTGCTACTCTATATGATATGAATACGAAATTTCAAGAAAGCTACTATTTAAAAGAAGCTTAACCACTTCTCACACCAACCCAATTTAAGAAAAATGCACCTATTGTTGTCATAGATCTTTCTTATCAAAATACTGCAGTTTAAACAGGTCCGATAGACATTCGCGCGACTATTGAATTATCAGCTGTCGCTCCCAATAACACTAAAGCTTATTGTCTGTTAATTCATGATCGATTAATTGAGTACAGTCCCTTGAATGGGTTAGTTCGTCGCATAATTTGAAAATTTTATTCACTCACACACACACACACACACACACACACACACACACACACACACACAACAAGAAGAAGAAAAATGGAAATAGGAATTCTGAAAGATATTGTTGCTCATATAAATAAATTTATTGAAGAATTTAACGGAACAATTTTCCCTGAAGATATTGTATTCATGGAAGAATCAAAGGAATATTTTCAATACTGTTGGAATTATCTACTTAATCGAGATGAAGAAGAACAAAAAGATGGGAAGTTTGACATAGAAAACTTGAATTCGTGTACTCGCTGTTCATTAACTACACCATTAACAACAGATACATGTGATACATGATTTTGTTATTACTATAAGACCCAAATAGAGAAAGTTCAAAAGATTATAAAACAATACTATAAGCTGAGAGATAGAATGTTGAGTAAGTTTTAATATTAAAGAGGGAGCCAGAAAACAAATGATGATTAGAACTTGACGAGAGGTGAGTTTTGTGTATAAAAGAAGCACCGAATTCAACAATCCATTCAGTTTCTGACAACATAAGCAACAAGATGGAACAAGTAAACACATCGGCAACATAAGCAAACGTTACATGCTTTCTTGCAAGTCAGGATATAATAGACTGTCTGAACGATTTCACCAGCAAAGAGCGAAAACATATCCTTAGCTCAACCGCAATGGAAAGCAAGCATCCGTATCTTATCTTCAATATTGCTAGGAGTGTAACAAAATTCGGGGATCGAATAAAAACAATAAAACAAAAGGAGGCTTCTATCTCATTAAAAGGATTAGAAAAAATTCTAGTATTTATGACTTCTCAATTGAATATATTTCTACTGATGTTTCGACAGCATCATTAGTTTAAGTATTTTTTGATTATACAATATATTTATATGTATTAAGGAGAAAAACAAAAACAATGTAATATTATTATACATATTATTACTCACTTTCTTGAAATAAAGATGTCAGAATTGAAAAAAAAATAATAAAAATATAAATAAAAGAAAAAAAAAACAAAATCTTGATATATTAATATTTATTTCGGTTAGAGCTCAATAGTTAATTATACTATCTAATAATTTAAATTTATAAAAATCATCTTCATTATTATTATAAAAACTTTATATTATATTATCTTTAAAATTTTTGGGTGTTTCCAAGGTTGGCTCATCAGCGTCATCGAATACACTTAAATCGAACATATCATTCCAATTTAAGTTTATTTCTCCTTCATTATGAAGCGAAACAAAATCCGTTGGTTGAGTAAAGATGTTGGCAGAAGCTTCACCTCCTTTCAAGAGATATTTCCATTGCGGGAGTATCTCTCCAGTCACATCATCATACAATCCAAGCTGGTCATCATAATCATTATAAAAGTGACCTTCATCATTTGCCATAACGTTTGTCAAATTCAATAATGTTGCTGCTGCTGAAGATGGTGCTGGTGCTGCTGCTGCTGGTGGTGGTGCTGGTGCTGCTGCTGGTGGTGGTATCCCGCTCGTGATTTATTTTAATTTGTTTTTTTGTTTTTAGTCACTTTGATTTGACTTTCGATCACTTAAACAATCACTTCACAATTGAAAAACAGCTTCAATTTCCACTCACAATTATATGTTCGCATATATTACGCTGACAGTTGAGTCCACTCAAAGAATGGAATATACATTCTGATGGAATTGCTTTGAATTACCATGCGAGATTGAAAAAAACAAATAAAAAAATGTAACCAAATTGTAACCCATTGTAACCAAATTGTAACTCCTGAAATTAGTGAGGAGAGTCTTCTTTTAAATTTGAAACTGTTGAAACCCACTTTCTCACCCGGTCCAGACAAAATACCTAGTTGTCTGCTTAAGCACTGTGCGGAATCTCTGTGTAAGCCACTTCTAAAACTTTTCAATTTATGACTTCAGAGCGCATCTTTTCCTGCTATCTGGAAGGAATTCTTTATTGGCAAACTTTCTGCAATCCCAAAGTTGTTTGAAAAAATGCTCACTTCTACCCTTTATCACTACTGCAAATCTATTATTTCTCCGTGTCAACATGGTTTTATGAAGAATAGATCACCAACTACTAACTTGCTTGAATTTACATCTTTAGTAAATCTTGGTTTTAACGAAAAATGTCAAACTGATGTTATTTATACTGACTTCAGCAAAGCGTTTGATTCCGTTAATCATGATCTGCTTTTACTTAAGCTAGACCTTTTAGGTTTCCCGCAAGATCTTCTTTGTTGGATTTCTTCATATTTAAGAAATAGAGTTCAGCGAGTGTTATTTAAATCCACTCTTTCTTGTCCGGTTGATGTCACTTCTGGTGTTCCACAAGGAAGTCATCTTGGCCCATTACTGTTTATCCTTTTTATAAACGATCTTCTTTCATCCTTGAATTACTCTCGTGTTCTGATGTATGCTGATGATGTCAAACTATGCGTCTCATTTAATGACATCCTTTCGCAAGTCAGATTGCAAGATGATCTAACATCACTGCATTCATGGTGTTCATGCAATCTTCTTCAGCTTAACTGCGCAAAATGCATGTTTATGACTTTTCATCGCCTGAAACCTCATCTTCTTTCTTACACGATCGACAACAATTCATTAGCGCATGTCTCTACCTTCAGTGACCTCGGAGTCATTTTTGACCCTAAACTGAGCTTTAACCATCGCCGAATTTCTTTAGGAATAAGCTTTCTTCATAAACTTATTACTGGTATTGTTGACTCACCAAGGCTTTTGAGTCAACTTAGTTTCTGTGTCGCTAGTCGTACTACTAGGAATTTTGTTCCTCTTTCGCTAGGTAGGTGCACAACTAACTTTGCCTCACATGATCCATTTCGTGTATTATGTGATAATTATAACAAAATTTACCACATCCTTTCTCCTGAGATTTCGCCCACCGCTATCAACGCTCTGGTCTTGCAACACCTACGATTCTCCATCCACCGTGACTGAATCTGGACGCACAATTTTGGATGGGGTGTCTAATGTCTGTCTCTGACCACACATGCTGTGAATAGGGGCATAGCTAGCTATTTAGCAAATAAATTTCCCCCACCGGGTCAGAGACAGATTTACTTTCTCTTTGCTTAATTAGTTGTAAGGCTTTATTTTAAGTATTTTTAATGTTCTTTGTTCACAGTATTTTGTCATAATTAAATTAAATAAATAAATAAACCAAAATCATAACGCTTATGTCAACACACATTCCAATCGCGTTCGAATATGCTGCGCTTCAAGGTTAGTCCACTGAAAGAAGGGACTATGTATTCTGATAGGATTGCTTTGAATTATCATGCGAGATTTAAACAAACAAATAGAGAAAGACATAAACCGAAATCATAACGCTTATGTCAACAAACATTCCAATCGCGTTTGAATATGCTGCGCTTGCAGTTTAGTCCACTCAAAGAATGGACATTCTGATGCGATTGCTTTGAATTATCAACAACCATTTGTAGGAGGAAAAGAGGCTACTGTTTGGTAAAAAATAAAACAGGCATAGAATTCATCTAGTGGTCAACGGTGGAAGTTCGAAACGCCATCTTGCGGCCATAAGGTAGGCACCAATAACCATACACACACTCACGATCACCACGAGACCACATGACCCGAAATAGAATGCTACACTCTCCTTACACACATGACCGCTTTTTAATGAATACATGACCGCCCACAGCAATGTCTTTAAGTGATCACATGGTGACATGAAAGTTTAGCCCTCCGGATATTGTATCGCGAGGGATGTACCCAGGGGAACTGGCTATGAATAAGTTATGGCTTGAAGGCCCAGAATTTTTGAAAGGTTGCAGCGAGTCTTTGGTTATATATATAGATGGTTACGAATCTGTAGAAAAATTTGACGTTAGGAATCCAAGTACACTGAGTGTAATAGAAAGAAGAAAGGGGCTTGCTATGCACAATGTACAGATTGTGGTTTGTCTGAAGAGTTCACGTGTCAAAGGCAAAGAAGATAGTAAAATCAGCAAAGGTTCAGAAGCTTACTCTGTTTATAGATCACTCTGAAGGCGTGACTATGATAAGGGTAGGTGGACGTTTAGCTAGAGCAAATATTGCATTCGGAATTAAGCATCCTATATTATTGCCGAGCGACCATTTAATGGTAAAGTCGCTTTTGTGTTTTATGCTTCGGATTAACGCTCATACTGGTACACATGCTTTATGTGCATTTGTACGTCAAAGATATTGGATTATCAATTGTAGATTGTGTCACTAAAGCTGTCCATCTGGAGTTAGTGATGTTCTTAAGCACAGAGGCTTTCCTGGCTGCGGTCAAACGTTTTTTCACGCGAAGAGGAATGTGTAGCGAAATCTTCTGCGACAACGCAACAAATTTTGTAGGAGCATGCCGAGAACTACGAGAGATGTCAACGAAGCTACATAAAGATCCAGCTAGAAAAAGGCTTCTCGACGAATGTGGATCCTTAGGTGTAGAGTTCAAATTTATACCTCAAAGATCCCCACATTTCGGGGGACTATAGGAGAGTGCGATTAAGGTAGCAAAGACGCGGTTGGCAAACCAGGTTAACGGGATAGCATTGAACTTTGAAGAAATGTCGACAGTGGTGGAGCAAGTAGAGGCAATAATGAACTCTCATCCACTCTGCCCTCTCACCGATGATGCAAATTATTTGGATGCATTAACTCCAGGGCATTTCCTCGTGGGTAGACCTCTTAACTTTCTACCAGAGGTCTACAGTGACGACATCTTAAAGCTGTCCATGGTGAATTAATATAAGCGAGTCATTGCCGTGCAGCAAGAAGTATGGCGACGGTGGTCAAAAGAATACTTGACCATACTTCAACAGCGCCAAAAATGGACTAAGGTGTACAATAACATTGCAGTAGGTACACTGGTCCTTCTGGCCGACGAGAACGCTCCGCCAAATAAATGGTGCCTAGGACGTATACTGGAAGTGGTCGCTGGACACGACGGACTCGTTAGAGTAGTCACAGTGTAGACAACGTCTGGTGTATTAAAGCGCAGCATACACAAGATATGCCCGCTACGTCTGGAGTCGAATGGGACTAAAGTTGGTAAGAAGAAGCTTCCAAGGCTGGGAGTATGCTGGCGCCGAACTATTTACTAATTTTTGAAGTCTCTTAAATTTTCCTTATCTTCATCTCTTATTCGGGTTAATTGTGCTCTTTAATTCTCTAAAGTTATCTTTAGTCATTTGAAATTATCTTATGTAAGGTTAAGCGTTATATGAAATGCATTATAAATTAGTTAGTGAAGTAAGAATGAAAAAAGTAAAAAGCAGAAACAATTAAGAACACCAAGAAAAAGGATGTGTTTTTGTGTTTCTCCTCCACCTGAAGTACCAATTCAACAAGACGGTTTCAATGAGGGCCGATTGCCGGAACCACCCCAGATAGCACTCAACAGACAACTTGGCAAATATACAATACATACTTTCATATTCAAGTTTTTATTTCTTATTTTTAACATTATTTGTAGTCACTTATATCTAACTTATCTAAAGCCAATTTTTTAACTCACTTAGATTTCTTTATACACCCCATTCCTTCTACACTTAGGGAATACATCTTCGAGCGAAGGCCTATAAATTCGGTCACAATTTTTCCGTTATTCTCATCCTTCATCATACCCAGAACCTTCTTATTACATTTACTGATATCGTATATTTCTGCTAATTCATCTGGTATTTCTGAAGTATCAAATTCACTTGTATATCATTTTGAACATCTTTGAAAAAATCATCTGTTTTAATTGAATATGTAAAAGAGTCTGTATCCATATAATTTAAGCTCTAATTTTCTCTAAACTTTGGTTTCATATATCTATAATGAAAGTCATCATCTTAAATTTTGATAACTCTAATACAGAGAACCCTACATACATTGCTTTATTATAACATGTACGCAAACGCTTCATCTGAATGGCATGCATATCTTCTGAAAATTGGGCACAACTATGGAAATTAGTTTTTGCAATAAGTGCCTGCGCACCCAATTTATTTCTATTTGTGGTTTTCCACGATGTTACTAATTTTATATCCTTTCTCTTATCAACATTCTCCATGGTTTTACCATAAACTGCGTTATTTAGCAATTTATAGAAATCTTTCTCGAATGCATTTCTCGCTACTGTTCGATGTTGGGTATTTAAATCAATGTAACTTTTAAGCCATGGAGATTGTTTAAATCGTACAACCCTATGTCCTTTTTTCAAAACTAACCCATTTTCTAAGCATTGTTGCAGGACACGATAATAAATAATATAATTTTCTTTGTTATCGAGATCTGCAACAAGTTTTTTATATCTCGATGTTCCTATATCCCTATTCCGTGGAGCGAAGGGTAAATCGTTGTGCGCATCATGTATTGAAGCAAGATATTCGAGATCAACTTCTAATATGTAACCTATTTCAGAGGTTGGTGAAATATTTTGTAATTGTAAAGAATCTATTTCCCCTTCACTAAGCCACTCAAAGCCATCATATGGTAGGTATTGGGATATAGCCCAACCATAAAGATTGTTAGCATCTAAATACATTAAAAATTCAGATGGTTTGCTAACATCAAAATATGTCATATACTTGTTGTTGGCTTTGGCATAACGTTTGGAACATTGTACCAAACCACCACGAATTCCATAAGCATAGCAACCTACGATAAACCTGGTGCAGTATAATAGTGTGCTGGATCAAGTTTACGTACAGTTTTGCATATGATACGAAAGTTTTGAAATATATCAGACAAGAGAAGTACATCTGTCTTTAAATATAACTCCATGTAGTCACATAATGTTCTATACTCAAACACTCTCCAAACACTTTATGCATGATGAAAGTCATCTATACTACATTCTTGATTAGTGAGAATTATTAAAAAATTTCTCTCGAGGTGGTAATTCCTCTTCTTGTAGACGTTCAATTGTGTCTACATATTCATAAGGAAAAAGACCCTTTCGACGGGCTAAATCAAAATGAGAATCATTGGAGAACAATTTTCGAGTTGTACATAAATTATCTGGAGATAAATTATTTGCTAATTTATCTAAGCTTGATGCCATAAACCTGAATGAATCTAAAAATCTTACCTCTAAATCAAATTTTTTACTTTCTATTTCTATATATTTCGAAAAAGAAATAAACAATTCTTTATTAAGAGGTAAAACTTTTATATTTCCCTTAATTTTTGATAATTCCCTTACAAACAAAACAACACCATAGCGTAAAAAATTGATTGAAATGGAACTGATGCGGGATACTATTGTGTTGGAGTTAGCAGAATACGTACTATACCTCCCCAAATGGTATTCTTCGCTTAAGGACTCATCTATCTAAACAATAAAAAAAGGAGGCTTCTATCTCATTAAAAGGATTAGAAAAAAAAGTAATGTGTCTCACCTATATAAGCACACTATAGAAGTGAAACTGCTGCACAAAATGTTAGAAATCAAGTTTTTAAATAATTACTAGAGTTGTGTATAATATTATTCATTTATTTCATTCTTGAAGAAGCAATTTTAGTGTTGAAAGCATATTAAAATTAATAATTGAGCACATATGATTGAAGAGAAGAGCGAAAATGCAGCTGTTGATGGTTGTGTTGTTGTTGATAAGTTGTACACAAAACCAAACAACAGCAACGACCCGCGCACTTCCCTTCTCAACAAACGCAAATTGAGATAGAGAGTTTTTTTGTATGTTCATTTGCACCAACAACAACGACGACACACACGTAGAGAGAGAGAGAAAAAAGCATCTTCGGCTGGTGGTCAGTTATTCGGTCACTTGTTCGTACGTACTTCGTAAAAAACACACATCAGTAAAGCATTTTTTGTCTCTCTCTTACTCATGCATAAGCCTACATTCTCTACGCTGCAGACGAACAAGCCAATGTGCAATGTGTATCCCCCATCTACCTCTTGACAACACATTATCACATTTGATTACTGTAACGCTTTTTTTGGACTTACACCTCTCTCAAGAAGTTTCACTATATATATATTTTGTATAGAACGAAAATAGTTACCTTGTGTTCTTATTTTGTCATTTGGTCTTCTTATTCGCACCAAACTTAACTGAAACAATCTCAAGACTATGCTAGAGATTCCCTCAAAATTTCAGCAAAATGTGTTGCGCCAAATGAATAAATGTTAAAAAAAGTAAAAACCTGTCTTTATCTTCAAAACTACGCCCCCTACCTGGTTGAAATCAGATTAAATCATCTAGGTGACTCCATGAGTACAACAAAAAAAATCATTAAAAATGATTAAGCTGTTATTGAGATATCGCTTAGCGATAGACACCGAGATGTATTTTCAATGTTATTTACTATTTACAAAATTTAGTTTCAGTACTTTGTACACTGAAATACAGTATTTTATTTTTATTGTATTGCCTTAAGATAGACGATACTTTTTGTTGGATTCACTGCCGCGTTAACAAATAAATTTGATGGTTTTCAAACACGGGAACAGGCAACATTCAATTGGTCATACGAAAAACATGGGTTTTTAAGATTAATGCCACAAACACTCAATGACTGCCCTTGTGATTTATTAATGGTCATAGCGAAAGCAAGCCGCACTGGAAACTGCAATCGTTTAATTTGAAACGGTATGTTAGCCGGAATCATTGGGATGCGTGGTATCAAAACGTCTTCTCCTCGATAATTTCCGTTTAAAATTATTGCTTCAATCACATTGTTCATTAACAATTTAACCGCTAGCCGTGTGCCGTTACAAAGACACGGTTGGTTGATATTTCGCAACATTATAATGACTGATCCAATTTTCAATTGAAGATTGTGAGGCGGCAGTACTGGGAAATCTAGCGAATTTAAAAATTAGATAGGATAGCTAGCGACATAATCGTGGTCGGTAGTGGAATAAATTGAATTATATGTCTTCAATTCACCGGCAATTTCATTTTGAATTTTGAAATTTACTTCATTGACATCGATGTTTTTGGCAGCCATTATAGCCCGTTCGCTTAAAAAAATATGATGTATATAATTTTACTCTTCACGGGAGTTTGTAAAACATAGAAGGAGACATCGTAGACCATACAAAGTATATATATTTGTGATCAGATCGATGAGACGAGTTGATTAAGCCATGTCCGTCTGTACGTCTGTCTATCTGTATCAAAACTAGCCCCTCAGTTTTTGAGCAAGAGAGCTGAAAATTTGCTCATAGGTTTCTTCTTACCATACGCAGTTCATTTGTCGGAAGCAGCCGAATCGGCTACTAGGGGGGTACCTCCCATACAAACTCCCCTTTAAATTAAAGTTCTTATTAGTAAAAGCTTTTTGTGTTTTGACGTATCTAACTGATATTTGGGTACTGTAAGTTTCTTATTTATGTCCATCAACCATGTAAATTTCATGATCGTTAGATTACCAGGAGCGGTACCTCCCATACAGACCCCCCCTTCAATTAAAGTTCTAATTAGAAAAACTTTTTTGTTGTTTGCGTATCAAACTTTGGACACTATAAGTTTCTGATCTATAGCCATCAGCCATGTAGATTTCATGATCCTAGGGTTCCCAGGAGGGGTACCTCCAATACAAACCCCCATTTAAATTAATGTTCTTATTAGAAAAAAAGAGAATTTAGGGATGCTAAGAAGGGAAGGTTGGATGCAACTCGGAGGAGCGTGAAGAGTATTACATCTTTGGCATAGCCAATGATAGCCTTCTTTCTGGTTTTGAACTACGTTTGGGAATACCTTTTCAATTAGTTCGATTTTTGATTGAGTAAACTGACAAAAATTGTCAGGAAAAGAAACGCAGCCAGTCAAGACGTCTAAGGGTAATTTTCCATTACCTATATCAAATAGTTCTTTTGAAAATATTTCTCAAGATTGATCATTTTGCAACTCGACACGCATATTCTTGCTTAAATTTAAAATCTTGATGTGTCTCCACAAAACAGATGATTTTAAACATGCATCAAGATCATCAGCTGGGGTTGACCGTGGAATTACAATGTTTGACGAAAATCTCCTGCTAACAAAATCATTGCTCCACCAAATAGGTTTTCATTGTTTCGCAGATCTTGCAAAGACTTTTTATAAGCCATTGTGCATTCATCCCACACTGTCAATTTACATTGCATCAAAACCTTTTCCATTGCAGAGTTCTTCGAAATATTGCAAATCGGAGTTTTGGTGCTTTGCATATTCAACGGCAATTTAAGTGCTGAATGGGCTGTTCGAACGACTTCCAACAATGTTACTGCAAGGTCTGATGAAGCAAGTGCGAGTGCAATTTCATTCAGTAAGTGAATTGTTGCTAAAAACAACGAAATTAAAAAAGTTTTTCCTGTGCCACCGGGAGCATCCAAGAAGTAAATCCCTCCCATCATTTATCATCATCATTTACTTCTTCCATGAGAGTATCAAATACATAGTTTTGTTGTTGGTGCAACAGCGGAAGATTTATTTATATAACTGATTCTCCTAAAGCATCGCGATCGTACAGTTTTTCTCACTGCAACTCTTGATTGATGATGTCGTGCATTGTCAAGTGATTGGGTTGGGTCATGCCAAATTCAGACAATTCTCTGATTGACATCATCAAGCATATATTCTCAATTAATATTATAGCCTCGTTGTATATTTCTTCATTGGCTTGTAAATTTTGATTTCCTGTTCTAATGCGCATTTGATGCAAGATATCGTCACACATAATATCTTTATATTTTATCCATAATTCGATTGGTTTGGATGGGTAGCATGTTGCTATAATTATAGAAAACAATTCTCGTATTTGATGAGTTTGTGAAGAGCTTCTCTGTAAGAGGCACACAATTCACCATTAAAATTTGGTAAATGTTGGAATGATGCTGGGCCTCGAACATTGACAAATAGCATTCGCAAATAAAAGCACTCATCGTTGCTTGGATGAACTGAATAAACTGAATATACATTTTGGTAACCTGGAACATTACGTCCTTGTTTCCGTCGTTGAAATTTCTTTGAGAATTGATTCAAAGTATAAAATTTCGGGTCTTCGGAGAATAGCAGTGTTCGGGCGAAATCATCATTCTGACATATTTCAATTGTGCATGGTGGTTGAACAGCTCATTGTAAAGCGTTCTGTGGCGTGAAATAAACCCTTTGACCATTTTTTAAGTATATGGCTACGTGCACAACAGTGTGGTGTATCATGAATAGGAAAAGAAAAAATGCGCCAAATTGCTTCATTACTGCTAATATACCTGCCGATTTGGTATAAGGTAACTTCATCATTGGAATTTTCTGGACCGACTGCAATCACAGCCATGTCACTTCCTTCATATTTACAAATATATTTGATAGATTTGATGGAATGGCAAGGTTCGACATTGATGTGCGCCCTGAATGTCTTTGATAGGATTGGTGAATATGGAACAATCCAACGATTATCAATTTCACTGAATTGTTATGTGCACAACGCAGATCAACTTCCTCTGTTGAACTGCCGACGAAATATATTTGAAGAAATTTGTAGTCGATATTTGACACCGGTAACAGTGAACCTGCTCGGTGATATATTTGGCCTTGTATCTATGAAAAATTTGTTACAAATAAAATAAATAAAATAATAGGGGATAAGTCTGTTTGTTGCATGTTATCTTGAAAGTAGTCATGAAGTTGTCCCGCACACATTTGTTGCCCCAAATGAAGTCATTCGGAAGCAGTTATTGTATTTTGTATATTAATAGATAAATGTTTGGAATCCGTTCCTGTTTCTGAAAGTAATGAGTACAATGACTCTGGTGGCGGACCTAATGACACTAATTTTACTTTGCCATTTGCGCAACACAATCCAGCGGCTTCATTTTTGCATTTAAAGGCCTTACAAAGTTGGCAAATTGAGTTCATAGAACCAATAACAACGCATTGATAGGCATTTTCAATTGAAAAATCGTTACTGAAACCAGGTCGTTTCAAACTTGGAAGATTATTAGCTGAATAACGTGCTACACGGGTTTCCCATATCCGAATTCTTTCAGTTTCATTTCGCTTTTCATGTTGTTGCACAGTCCGAATGGACCGAAAATTAGCTTGGTTTGTAGCATTTTGAGTTTTTCCGAATCAATGTGTCTTATAGGCGGCATAAGTATCAAATATTCATATTGACATGACTTGCTGATATATTTGACAAAAGCGACTTGATTAATTTTAAAATAAGTTGCATATGCTAAATATAATCCAATAATTTATCGAAAACAGCAAGTCCAATTCGCACCAAACTTAACTGAAACAATTTTAAGACTATACTAGAGATTCTCTCAAAATTTCAGCAAAATCTGTTGCGCCGAATGAATAAATGTTAAAAAAGTAATAAACTGTCTTTATCTTCAAAACTTCGCACCCTATCGGGTTGAAATCAGTTTAAATCCATCTAGGTGACTCCATGCGTATAAAAAAAAACAGTCATCAAAAATGATTAAGCTGTTATTGAGATATGCGTTTAGCGATAGACATAGAGATGTATTTTTAATGTTAACAATTTGATGGTTCTCAAACACGGGAACAGGCAACATTCAATTGGTCATACAAGAAACATGGGTTTTCAAGATTAATGCCACAAACACTTAATGACTGCCCTTGTGATAATGCTCATAGCGAGAGTAAGCCGCACTGGAAACTGCAATCGTTTAAATTAAAACGGTATGTTAGCCGGAATCATTGGGATGCGTGGTATCAAAACGTCTTCTCCTCGATACTTTCCGTTTATAATTGTTGCTTCGATCACATTGTTCATTAATTTTTTAACCGCTAGCCGTGTGCCGTTACAAAGACACGGTTGGTTGATATTTCGGAACATTATAATGACTGACTCCATTTTTAATTGAAGATTGTGAGGCGGCAGTACTGGGAAATCTGGCGAGTTTAAAAATTCGATATGATAGTTAACGATATAACTTTGGTCAGTAGTGGAATAAATTGAATTGTTCGAAATTTAATTCATTGACATCGATGTTTCTGAAAGCCAAATAGCTCCTATCAAATATTAATATTTACATAATTTGCTGCTATATTTGACAAAGGCGACTTGTCCTACGACTAGATAGGTTTGGGAGGTGGATTAACTTAAGACGGTTTTGTTAGGATGGAAGGTTGATGTTAGGATCCAAGTGTTAACAACGCAGCGCAAACAGTAAGAATTGCTTTTGAACAGATTCAATATTACCACTATACTCAGTTCGTTGTCAGCCTTGCTTGCGAGTAGACGTCCAAGTCAAGTTACAAAAAAAAAAAAAGTGTTAATTAATTTAATTAATAAAAATGCCACCGAAGAAGACGAGAGCCGAGGACAAGGTTCTGTCCATCGATGACGTCACGGCGTTGACGTCATCGGATGAGGCATCTTCGACGTCCATGTCGGAATACCGTCGGAAATCGGTGAGTACGAGGCAGCAGCTTCGGAAGCTGTTTCCGATGCTGCTGTGGACTGTTGCGGTGGGGAGAGGAACAAGGGAGCTTTCCTTGTTCCTGATGTACCGGGGCTTTCCGCGTCAGCATCTGTGTCTGTTAGGCGTAAGGGGGCTGATGTGGCAACGATGAAGGCGATCACGACAGATGTACTAAGCGGCATCCTGGATGACGAGAGTGGTGTGTCTGGGGGAGTGGTCCGCACTATCGTGTCGTACACGACCTAGTATGAGCTGTTGCAGATGCACTTGATTGCGGAGAAGGAGCGCCTAATGGGACATTTAGATGTTGCTCACGCAGGGGGAGCTCACAGCGTCTAAGGGAGTTCACCTGTGAGCGTGCCGAGTGTTAACGAATCCAGTGAATGGTACACCTTTGATGGCCCAGTAGGAAAAAGTGACATTGATGTCACTTTTGTGCATGAGGCAGCAATGAGGTTGCTTGGTTTCGAATGGTGGATTAAGAGTGGGTGGGGTGCGAGTGATCACAACCTCATTGAGGTTGTCACATAGTCGTCATCCTGTTGTCAGACTGAACACTGGCAACCTACGATATGTTACTGAGGTTAGGTACCTTGACATAACCATGGGTGAGAGAATGAATTTTGTTCCTCACATTGCTCGTCTTAGAAACCGGTTGTTCAGTGTGGTTGGGAAAGTGCGCCGTATTTTGCGGAGTGATTGAGGTCTCAGTTGAGGTGCTGTTCGTGTCATTTATGGGGGTCTATTTGTTGCTTGTGCAACATATGGATCTTCTGTATGGTACAAAGCGGCATGTTCTGTTGTAGGCAGAAAGAAAGTGTTATCATGCCAGAGGGTTATGATATTAAGGTGTGTGCCTGTGTATCGCACTGTCTCAACTGAGGCTTTGCAGGTGTTGCCGGTTTACAGGTTCATTCGGGATGTAACATTTGTTGCCAGTCGACCGACCTTTGGTTTTACCCTCTGGCTCGGATTCCTGTTGACTGGTCACGGTTCCCTAAATGCTTTTTTGCATTTAAGGGCCCTAAGTGACAGTCCGGAATGCCCTTGTGGCGCGATCGGGAAAACGTGGCAGCATGTTCTTTGTGAATGTTCTCTGTAAGATGATTTGAGGGATTTGAATGCGTTCGGTATTTTTAGGGTTAATGGGGATTATGATTTCAGTCAGGCGCTCTCCAGTAGGGATAGTGTTAGAAGAATGAGTGAGTTTGCACGTGCAGTTTTTATTAGGCGTCGTCCGATTGTAACCTGAGGGATCCGTGTTTTGTGTGTGTATGTATGGTGAGGGTTTAGTGTTGTTTGGGGGGCACCAGCCCCTGAGCTTCATGGAGCTGTACTGGTCGTGACCTCGGATACGAAGTCTGACCAGAGGCTTATTTCTGGTATCACGGTTGGTCAGGAGCCCACGGAACCTGTTTCTGTCCTGGCCAGCGGAGACGGCCCCTCTATGGAAGTATCGTGGTGGCTGTGGTTGTACCCAAATGCGGGTAGAGCGTGAGCTCGACGTGGAGTTGCGTTATAAAACCGGGTGCTGTGACCCACAGAGCAGCAGAGGCTTAGATAGGCCTTATTCCTAATTAAGGAATGAGACATACAACCAAAATAAGTATGGCTTGAGATTGGTACCTGCAGATATATATCCAAGGGGACGTTGATTGACGTTTATCGATCCGCTGTGCTTGGCACCGTGATATTAAGTCTCTACGACAGGTGTTCACGTTAAACAAATTGACTTTCATTATCACTATACTGCTTGTGTAGTAAGCTTTGGGCGGTGACCGCTGATGGAAAGGTGAATGTTATTTTGGAAGGATCTGTTGTTGCCATGCAGACCATTCTGGAGTCTGTTCGCTGCTACATCAAGTGGTTCTCTTTCAGGGTGCGCAGCTACGAGCCGGTCTTGGGTTGCTTCCGTTGCTTAGGCTTCGATCACAAAGTAGCGGAATGCTAGGCCAAAGATGATGTGTGTCGCCGTTGTGGGCAGATGGGTCATCGAGTGGCACAGTGTGCAAATGCGATGAATTGTCGCAACTGTGCATTTAAGGGCTTGCCGTAGGGGCATCTGATGATGTCTCCGGCATGTCCTGTGTACAGTGCCATTGTTGCCAGGGCGAAGGCGCGACACTAAGATGATTAGATTCCTTCAGGTCAATTGTCAGGTGTCATATGCTGTAACTTGCGAGGTAGGAGCTACAATGTGTGACAGTGGCAGTGTGAATTGCCCTGCTTCAGGAACCTTATGCGACCAATGGTTGCGTAATGCTGCAGTAATGCGGGTATTTCCTGATAGCAGGGCAAATTCTGCTGTGGTGGTCAATGATGTCAGTATTGAATGCACATTGGTGAATTCAACTGACTATTGTGTTTGTGTGAGTGTAAGTGGTATTTTTGGTAGGATTTTTGTAGTGAGTGTGTATTGTAAGTTTAGTGAAGAGCTGGAGCCGTACATCTTGTACATGGATGAGGTGCTACTACTGGCGAGTAGCGATCCTATCATCCTTGGTATTGACGCGAATGCATCATCCCCCTTGCTGTTCAGTAAAATATCTACACAAGCGTTATTTGAACCATCAACGGGGAGAGGTGCTGGCCGAGTGGGCTATGACTCCGGATGTTACGGTTGTTAACGAACCCAGTGAATGGTACACCTTTGATGGCCCAGTAGGAAAAAGTGACATTGATGTTGTTTGGTTTTGAATGGCGGATTAAGGGTGGGTGGGCTCTGAGTGATCACAACCTCATTGAGGTTGTTATGACTTACACCCAAGTTGTGAGTGAAAGAGTACCGTTGAATGGTTGGTGTATGCATAATACAAATTGAACACTTCATGATATGCATTTGACGGAAGCCGCAACGGAAGTTCCGTTGTTTCGTTTTCGTTGTATGAGTGTAGATGAGCATATAGAGTGTGTGGACAGATGGATGAGTAGTGTGAATAATAGGATGTTTCCAAGATTTCGTAAACGGAATCAGTTGACAGCATGGGGAGATTGTATGAATGCTTCGTTGTGCAAATTTTTCCCTCGGTCGGATCCGAGGGTTACTCTGCCTCAGGTGGAGGGCCCTTGCGATCCGCTCCAGGCTGATGAATTGGAGGTGTAAAAGCATCTGGAAGGCCATTCCAGACTACATGAATGTCAAGTGTGTGTCTGAGGGATATTTTCCCTTGGTATGGAAGTGTGCTAAGGTGATTGTGCTTCTGAAGTCACCTGATAAAATCAGGAGTGATCCTCATTCTTTTCGGGGCATCAGTCTCTTGCCGGTCCTTTGTAAGGTACTGGAAAGAGTTCTGGTAGAATGGCTTCAAGAGAGAGTGAATCAGCAAATGTCTGATTTGCAGTTTGGGTTTAAAAAAGGGAAATGCGTTGAGGATGCTTGGAACTATGTGTCTGATTGTGTTCGGAAAAGTACTTCTAAGTATGTCCTAGGTGTGTTTCTGGATTTATAGGTGCGTTCGACTATCTGAGTTGGGATTGTGTGTTGAGGAAATTGAGTGATTGTGGAAGTCGGGAAATGGCTCTGTGGAGAAGCTATTTTTCTGACCGGAGTGCTTGTGTAGTTGGTGTAAGTGAGAATGTGAGTATAGATGTGACTCGTGGTTGTCCACAAGGTTCTATCTGTGGTCCATTTATTTGGAACCTCATGATGGATTCCCTGTTGAGGCAGTTCGGACAAGTATATAAGTGATGTGCGTATGCGGATGATTTGCTCATCATGATTAAGGGGCAATCGCGTTTGGAGATTAAGCGTAAAGGCCATGCCAGGTGCTGTGACCCACAGAGCAGCAGAGGCTTAGATAGGCCTTGTTCCTAACCAAGGAATGAGACATACGACCAAAATAAGTATGACTTAATATTGGTACCTGCGGATATATATCCAAGGGGACGTTGATTGACGTTTATCAATCCCCTGTGCTCGGCACCGTGATATTAAGTCTCTCCGACAGGTGTTTACGTTAAACAAATTGACTTTCATTATCACTATTCTTTTTAAACTGTGGGTTCCATACACCAGATGCGTATTCAAGAATTGGTCTAACCAAAGAGATAAATAATAATTGAGTAATGTAGAGATCATTAAACTCTTAAGACCAACGTTTAATATATCCTAGAAGGCCTCTAGCTTTCTTAGTTACCGTGTTGATATGACGCTTATATTGCTTCTGCGAAGTTCGATATGATGAATATCGAATTTTGTGCTCATGTTTACATCAGTGTGATTAAATCGATTTTGGTTTGTTTTCATTATGGCAGAGTAGCCATTTGCATAAAATATAATGTGGATTTCTCAATAGAATAAGTTTTTTCTTAAAATCACATTGAATAACATAATATATAAATGTAAATACTTACCTTGATTTTTAATAATATTCTACAATGATTTTTCGGTATATACATAACAAATTATTAAAAAAAAGTTGAAATAAAGCAAAATAGTTCTACCACATGGCAACTATTATGAAACAACGTTCTGCAATACAAATCGAAATAACAGTGCTAAGTGTATACATGAGATCCGAAATCGATTTACAAAGCCGAAATCGATTCTCATATCCGGGTTTCGTCATATCGATTCGTGCGTGAAATTCGATTTGAAAATGTATTAATAGATAAGGTTTTCGTCATATCGATCCTCGCAGAAGCGATATGAGCGTCATATAAACAAGGTAACTGATAGAAGAGATATCCATTCCGAAATTCAGCTTAGGATCCATCTAAACACCCACATCTTTGAATTGTGTGACACGTTCTAATGTGTGATCATTAATGAGGTAAATGTTTACAATTAATTTTTGTCACAGTTAAGCGTGAAGTAGTTCATGGTGCATCACTGTGATAAGGAATCAAGATCATATTGAAGAAACATTTTTGGATGGGAAAAACAAGATAAGCATAACTTTACATCATCTGCATACATCAAGACGCTAGAATATTTTAAGGCAGATGGCAAGTCATTTATAAAAATATTGAATTATAACGGACCAAGTGGCTACCCTGCGGGACACTAGAAGTTACACGAATAGTCTTAGATATAGCTGTTTCAAAGATAACTCTTTGGGTTCTAGAAGTTAGATAGGATGTAATCCAGTTAACTAAACTAGGAGGAAACGAAAGATATCCACTTTTTTAAGGAGTAAGAAGTGACAGAGGCCGTCAAAAGCTTTACTAAAATTAATGAATATGACATCTATTTGATATTGTTTTAAAAAACAATAATTGACCAGCGAAGTAAATTCTAATAAGTTGGTTGCAGTCGAACGCTTCTTGGTAAATCCGTGTTGTGATGCACATAATAAGCGCAAAGTATAGACATTCCTCGGTAATTTGAAATATTAGATTTACTATCTTTTTTGTGGAGGGGGATAATAAAGGATTGCTTCCAAATATTAGGATATATAAAACAATTAGCAGATTGGTCTTTAAAGGGTGATTCATTTAGGAGTTTTTTTTAAATTGTAAATAAAATACAGAAATAGAAATTGGATGGCCGAATTTTTATTACGTCCTGAAGGAACATTCTCTGACATTTACTTTTTGAAAATAATTTCATTGAAATGTTGGCCGCGACTACGCCGTAGGTGGTCCATTCGGGAGGTTCCATTTTGAGTCACTCTTTCCATTTGTAACTGTAGTTCTCTTCAGGTTGCACCTCAGCCCAAATGCGGCAATTCTGTCTATTGACGTAGCCATTGAGTAAAATTGGACGCGAAAACAGCGAATCTCCGTTGAGCTGTTCCATAGCCCATTGACTGAAATTTAAGCGTAAATTCAAGTCTGGCGGCTTCAATTCCTGGACGAGTTGGATTTTGTAAGCCTTCAAACCAAAATCCCGACGTAAAATTCGGCAAGTTGTTTCATACAATTAGGCAAAATGTTGAGTTCGGCGTAGAATGGATTGCTCATGGTCTTCAGCCACACTCTCGGATACAGCCGCAATATTTTCCTCACTACCGGCTGGATATGGTCTGTTCGGTCACGTATCACCCAAAGGCGTACACTGCGACTCAAATTTACGGATGGTTTTGGCAATAGTGGTCTCGGAAGGCCGATGATGCGCCCAAAATCTTCCTCGAAGTGCACGAAAAACATTTTTGACAGAACGCTGATTTTCGTAATACAGCTGAATAATTTAGAGACGTTGTTGCGGTGTGAGTCTCTCCATGATGATTTGTCAAACATTACGGAATAAAAATAACATGACAGCATGAATCTACACTCGTGATCTGTAAAAGAAACCCAATTGACAAAAAAAAAAACTATTAATGAATCACCCGTTACAAAGCTTCTGCGCAGCGTTTTAAAACACAATTTGGTACATCATCTGGACCGGGTAAAAAGGTTAATTTTAAAGATTTTAAGTATTGTAATACTATATCACTGTCGATAACTGGCATGTCGAATTGATGGAATTGAGGAATGTGATATGGCTATGAACTATCACAGTTGTTACTGAAAATTGTATAGGTTCTTTGAAAAAAGATTTAAAATATCTTGATCGTTATAACATTTAACATCATTACATTTCATGCAGGATGGATATATATCCAATCTGCGCCTAGTATTATAAAAGTTAAAAAATTTTTTAGGATCGCGTTTAATATCCTCTTTGACATGTGCCACATATGACCGATAGCAGAAATTGTTTAGGTGTTGAAAACTATAGCGCGATGTAGCGTATCTAGAGTAATCAACGGAAAAACCGGACCTTTTAAATTTTTTACATAATCTATTTTTAAAATTTTTTAATTTAATTAGATCACGAGAAAACCATGGTAAAGTATGTGGTTTACGCTTGAATTTAATTTTCGGAATACATATTTTAAAATATTTATTCATAGTAGTGTAATAAAATCAGCGAAGTGTGAGGCGGACTCGCACACAGAGGGTTCCATACCATCGTACAAGATTTTGATTGAATTATGTAGTCAATAACTCAATGCTCGAGAAATTCCAAACACAATGAATATGCATTTATTATGAAATTAACAAAAAGCTCATGCTCCAAATATTAAATTATTCATTTGACTTATGTTTAGGGTAGAATCAGTATTCATACTGCATATCAACTTTGATTTGAAAAGTGAAATATTCATACAGCCTAAAAGTATACTACAAAAAAAAAAAAAAAAATTAACAAAATATGAAACAAAATAAATAACAAAGCTTCTCAAACTGTGCGCAGTGTATATTGAAGCACATGTTTCTTGTAGGGAACCCATTTAATTTTTTAACTTTATTTTAGTTTTAGTATTTGTTGCTATCATGACAATAGAAATACACATTCTGTAAAAATTTCAACTGTCTAGCTATTACGGTTCATGAGATACAGCGGAGTCGGACGGACGGACGGTGGAAGCTTAGTAATAGGGTCCCGTTAGCACCCTTTGGGTACGGAACCCTTAAAACTGTGCAGCTAGTTCGATATTATCACAGGAATACAAATAAGACCAGTTAGTGTTAATAAGCCGAGAGTTTGGCTTAAAGAAATCAGTTCGTTTGAAACGGAAAACGCGTCTTAATATAGGTAGCAGTTTGAAAGATTATCAGAACGACGTCCGAAGTCTTTCAGAATGATGTATTATTCCAAGGTTGGGTTATATGCATCCTCAGGAATGGAAAGAGGATTTCTTCTGAACAAAAAACATTATTTATGTTGTCGGTAAAAACCAAGTCTAAAATTCGGTTAATGCTATTAGCTATGTAGTTTACTTGCTAAAAGGAAAGATCCAGCAATGAGTCGACAAGCTCACAGCTAACTGATGGTAATACAGAATTGCAATTATCAGAGGCCGTTTAAGAAATATTCGAAAGGTTGAAGTCTCCCATGATTAAAATCTTATCAGTGTCTTTAACAAAAGAAAAAACTTTTTTAATAGCAGTTAGATGCAATACATAAACAGATTTATCTGAAGCAGGTGGGATATAGGAGCATATAATAAATAAATTAGAATTGGTGTTTTCTAAAGATAACAAGTCAGAAGAATAGGAAGATCTAACGAACATAAGAACTATACCACCAACACGATCAATACGATCTTTCCTAAACGTTAAGTAATTATCGTTAAATAATTCAGAATAAAGAACGTCTGGACGAAGCCATGCTTCAATGAATAAATAAGACGTGTTATTTTGAATAGTCCACTTTTTCGGTAAATGCCACTTTTGAAGCTGTCATTTTTTGACATTTGATAAGTTGAAACTACGCCATTTATAAAAACGGAATGATACACGCTTCAACAGCGCATTGAAATTATTAAAATTCACTATAATAATGGTGAAAATTTGGCAGAGACGGTTCGTAAAACTAAAACATTTTTGGGTCGTCGTGAAGCACCTTGTCGAACAGCAATACAGAAATTGGTGGAAAAATTCGAGCTGTTGGGACAAGTTAGTGATGTGAAGAATAAAACCCGTGCACGTCGCTCAAGAACAACTGAGAATATTGCTGCTGTAGCCCAAAGTGTTGAAGAAAACCTCATCGTTCTTTGGAATTGGGCATTCCACAAACGTCATTACACAAGAACGCAAGCCAGCCGATCATCAACAACGTCGTGTCTTTGCTGATTGGGTCCTTGAAATGCATAGAAATGATCCGGGATTCCATCGAAAAATCATCTTGACTGATGAGGCCCATTTCCACCTCGGTGGCTACGTGAACAAGCAAAATTGTCGCATCTGTTGAAAAGCCTCTTCATCCTCAACGTGTGACTGTTTGCTGTGGTTTATGGTCCGTTGGGGTCATTGGACCTTACTTTTCGGAAAATAAGGCTGGAGCAGCAGTTACGGTGAATGGATTGCGCTGGATTTTTAAGGCCGGAATTGGATAGTATTGATCTGGACAACGTTTACTTTCAACAAGACGGAGCTTCGTGCCACACAAGCAACGAAACCATTGATCTTTTACGGGAAAAGTTTCTGGACCGTGTTGTCTCTCGAAGAGGTGATCACAATTGGCCACCGAGATCTTGTGATTTAACACCTTGTGACTTCTTCCTTTGGGGTCATGTAAAAGATAAGGTCTACGCCAAAAGCCCAGCGTCGATTCAAGACCTCAAAGACGGAATTCGTGAGGCTATCGAGAATATGGGGCAGTCACTTTGCGATTTGATTATGGAAAATTTCATGAAAATGATATGGTCCTGTAAGCGTGGTCGTGGTGGACATTTGGCTGATGTTGTTTTCCATTATTAACGGCATACCTTCCTCTTTATAATGAAATAAACATCCGATCATTTATCTCAAAAAATGACATTTTTCTTTGAATATCAAAATAACACCACTTATTGGAAAATCCTGTACAATAATATCTGAATGAAAAGTGAAACTGTTTAAGAAAAGTCTATTAAGTTTAGAATTAAACCCCCTGACATTCTGAAAATGAGTGATCAAACTGAGGTTAGAAGGATCCATGGGAAGGTCTGCTTGAGGGCGGCAAGAAATTAGTTTTTTTGGAGTTTTTGTCCGAGTGTTTGGCAGTGACACCCGTGTTTACCCGTTTTTTTTTTTTTTTTAAATTATATTCGTGCACGACACAGTCGACAGGCCAGAAGTTAGGACATAATAGTTAACTACTGTATTCAGGAGGAACGGATATATAAAGGACCTTTTAAAGGAAAATTTAAATTTACCACTAAATTTCAGATTAGTTATATTTGGCAGCTTAGACAAAAGAAAGTGATTAATATCAGTTTCTGAAGTGTCTTCCGCTAATCTAGACAAAAATTGATTTAACGGGAGGTACAGCGACAAGTTGCTTTGGCTCAATTGAGGCACGAGCATTCAAGCTAGTGGATGCCATAACCTCCGGTGCAACCTGTACAACAGATGCATAAGAATTTTTATGACTGTCGGCCAAATTTGACGCTGGTAGTTCCACCTGCCCCACAGGCGCAATGACACTAGGCGGTGGTAAAGATTTGAGGGGGTAGATGGTAGGTTTACAGGTCCTAACGAAATTTTTGATTTGGGCGAGTCACGCCTTTGTCACTTAGGCGACAAATCATAGATTTATAGATCTTTGAAAGACTTTTCGTGCGATGTGAACTTATCGTTCAAGCGCCTTAAGTGTTTGGCCAGATCATTATAAGCTACACGCATTAATTTAATGGACTTACGTAAATCTAACTCATCAGATCTACAAGTTAGGCAAGACCAGCGAAGACCGATATTTTCCTCGATAATATCGGTAATTCTCCCATTTATTCCAGCACAACTTACGTGGGCCGCGTTTTGACACAACCAACATACCACAGTGCTGTAAATGTTTTGTTTGTGCACCTCGGACACAACAATACATTTTCAATAATAAATTGAGACAAAAAAACAAAAGACAAACAAAATAAAATGAAAAATTTATAAAAAAAAAAATTACAGAATCAAAAAGTTATGCACCGCCACAAATTGAATTTACAAAATTTAACAAATGAAATCAAGCTATGCACAATCAGTTCCGAAACAAATCTATACGAAAGATTTCTACTAGCATAGCCCGGAGCGTGTTGCTGCGGCCCCGTCCTGATGCTAGTGTGCGATTTTTGTAGTCATTGTTTCTTTCTCGCTCTGATTTTGTCCACGCACATTCGTATAATTTTTTGCTACTAACGAAAGTAAGCATGTTTTTGTGTTTCTTCTCAAATGTTCGAATGTTATTGTTGTTGATAAACATTCTTCATGAAGAAATACAAATACATGCCAACTTTCATGCTGATTGAACAAACGTTGTTGGAGTGAAAAGCGGTTAAACATTTTTTCTAGTCTTATTTTATATATATGATAATCAAAACTACACACGAAAATTAATTTTGAACACAGAGCACAAATTAACATTTATATGCTAAGTAATTTATTAATTTATCATACCTTTTAAATGGTACGTGTAGGAAGAATACCGTTAACATTTTTGTGTTCAGCATGTCCAATTTAATTAAAAATAGTTGTTTTCATTAAGGTTTTTTTTTTTGTCACACAATGTTACACGCGAAGAGTATGTAAGTTATTATTATTATTATTTCGATTTTCTTTTTCTTTTTTTTTGTTACGCGCCAACGTTATTTAAAAGATTTTAATGAAATAAGTATCAGGAAAAGGGAACTGCAAGAACCATTTGCATACATTGCAAAATGTTCTAAATCGCGTATTTTTCACAAATTTTTTGTTTTAATTTAGCACAAGTTCCACGTGTGTGTATAACCAAGACAAAAAACAGCTGTTCCGAAAATGCAATGTGAACACTTTCTGTGAATGCGGAAGTGGATGCTCAGTGTGAAACCACTATTAATATGATTTTTTTTACACGATATGAATGAAGGATAATATAACGAATAAGTCTGCATCATTAACTCAAAGATAGTGTTTTTTTGAGTTATTACCTTTTTGTAGTCAGGGTGCGAAATGTATGAAAAGTGAAAATTTGAAATAAATCAGTTTTCACACATTCATCAATTACTATTTTGAGCCTTTTTTAGCATTGACCCAACTGTTAATTGTTATCATAATATTCTGGTTTTTACTTTTTGGTGTACGTTTTTCTCATTTTCCTTGGAAATGGATCCTTTATTTGTGTTTTATATTTAGAGAATTTATGTTCGACCTTGTGATATTTAAATCCAAATTTTTGGCCTCGGATCACTTTTTCGTTTCGTAATATGGTTATAACATTAATCTATTGGTGAGTAGTGTTTAGCTTTGACAAACCTTTGTAAGAACAATAATGTGTGATTTTCGTTCCGTTATAAAATGTTGCTTACTCTAGTGATCGATGATCTTATAAATGAGAGCAAAAGCGAACGCCAACCACTACAATATATTGTGAAAAAAGTAGTGGGCAATGGTCTTCAAAGCAATACTTTATATGAGTATTTTCCTTTTACTAATAGAATATTTTTAACAACTCTTTAATATTTCTGCACTCATAATAATTGAAATTAATTTGATGCGATTATCATTTTTACTGAATTATATACCTTTGAACATAACTGTATTGAACGATCTAGTCAGATATCAGCGACTAGCGAGCCAAGAGATTTATAACTACTTTGCAATATGTATTAATTCTTCTTTTTGCAAAATTTTATGCGACATTTTAAAAAAGACTGATTTTTTCTCCATTTGTATGTAAGTATGTGTATGTACGAACAAAGCTGATGGTTTTCCGGACGGATACATAAATAATTCTAGTGACTTACCGAATGAATTAGTACTATTATAAGGTCCTTATTTTATTCAAAACTAGCGTACCCGGCGTGCTTTGCAATGTTCCCGACGTGATGTAGGTGTATCATGCTGCTCTTTTTTTAATTGTAGTACATTGCGCAGAACTTGAAATACTTTTGAAAGATCATACGAATTAATAATTAATATATTGATATATTTGCCAATGGCGATTTGAATGATTTTAAAATATGCTTCTAAGCTTTATTTGCAAAATATTATCCACCAATTTCTCGACAACAGCAAGTCCGATTCGCAACAAATTTGGATTTGACTCCGCCCCGAATAGCAGAATAACTCTTAAAACATCGGATCGGAGCAGCTGTTGTCGAGAAATTGGTGGATAAAATTTTGCATATAAACCCTAAAGACCTATTTTAAAATCAATCACGTCGTCTTTGTCAATTCAGATAATTATGTCAATATTCGTATTTGATTTGTTTAATTTTTTTAACTGCTGCACAATTTTTCGGCTGTAATATTCTATTGCGATTGTGATTTTCAAACGGTAAGTTACATTTGAATATGTTCACTTTGTGAGGTTATTACATTTACGCGTCAGAAGATTTAATCTTTCAAAACGAAGCCGTAATGAAATTGTATTTCGGAATATTGCAAATCAATCCACTGCAGATGAACGAGAAATCGAACGAAAAGGCGTTATAAAGTTCGCCGGGTTTGCTAATTGTTTAAAATATAAAAAAATACACAAAATTTTGTAAATTTGCATTTGAGTTCTAATCAACAATAAAATCGATACTCAAATGCTTCAAAGATAAGCAAAGGGAACTTAAATACGCGATAAAGAAATCCAAAAGAGCTACCTGGAGAACTTTCTGTGGCAATATAGAAAGTGTTTCCGAGACAAGTATACTCCGCAGGATCCTTAAATATTCTTCTAGATACCTGGATTGCATCCTGAGACCTGATGGTAGCTGGATTGCTACTGGGGCGGAGACCCTGAATGTGTTGCTGGAAATCTCCAGGTCCTGACGTTATAATACCAGCAGACAGGAGGTTTCCAACATTGTCACCCCGGGGCTTCTGCATGCCTCCCATACTCGTACATTCTCAGCATGTGGTGTGAAGCTCATGTGGTGTTCATTCCCAAATCAGGGTAAGTATCATACACCATGCCTAATGATTATAGACCCATTAATCCGGTATCCGGCAAGTTTCGATCCACCCTGTCAGACAGATTAACATATGCTCTTAGCATTGTTTCTGAATGGTTTCGGGACTGTGGTCTCTCAGTTTATCCTTCGAAAACAAAAATTCACGACTTCTCCCCACCAAAACTCGAATGCACTCGCCTAAATATAAGCCAACAAGCGAATTATGTAGGCCTAGTCCTTGTCTCCAAGCTAAGCTGGAAAGCAAACATCTTGGAAAGGTCACGAAGGGCCTCGTGCGCTCTCTACTGCTGCAAGAGGGCCTTGGCTGCTAGCTGGGGTCTTAATCTTCGTATCACAATGTGGCTCTATGCAGCGGTGGTGAAGCCCAATCTTCTGAATGGAGCCGTTTTCTGGTGGCCTGCTTGCCACAAGGCAGTTAACCAAAAACCTCTTGACAAAGTCAGGAGAACGGTAGCCATTATGATAACAGGGACCCTCCGGACCACTTCCACTAAAGCGCTGTTTGCAATCCTCAACTGGATACAAGCATTTTGGAAAGCGGTCTATCTGTCCCTGCGACAGTCGACTATCTATGTCCCTCACCCTACTTTAACCGAAAGTTTTCCACTCACATCCCCAGTAGGGAGGACTGGCTGGATGGTACAGTTCTAAAACCTAATTCAATTGACATCTACACAGATGGCTCCAAATTGGAGAGAAAACCCGTTGCGGCATCTTCTCGAACAACCCAAACTTAAAGCTCAGACTTCGCTTATCTGACCACTATAGCGTCTTTCAAGCAGAGGTAATGGCCATATTAATGGCCTCCCGTAGGCTTCTAGATAACTACACTTCGAGGTCATATATTAATATCTACACAGATAGCCAAGTGGCATTAAAGTCCCTCTCGGGTGTATACACTACATCCAAGCTTGTCGCGGACTGCCGCTCTTCCCTAGATACTCTAGCCTGGTACGTGCCCATACAATTATGCTGGGTGCCCCGACAAAGAGACATCGTGGGCACTTGTTAAGCTGACGAACTAGCCAAAGAAAGGACGTTACGTGAAAATGTAACGTTTCCGGCTGGAATTCCGTTAGCAACAGTGAAGCTCAATGTCAGAAAATTCTACCAAGTAAAAGCCCATGCTCTCTGGGTAGAAGATAGGCAAACCTGGTCTAAATGTCATAATATGATCATATTATCATATATTTAATATACTAATGGTTTTTTTAGATTTAAGTATGTACATATAAGTATCTCGAAAACTATAATAATAGTATTTCTTCAGTTTTATTTGCATTCCGTTCCCGCTTACAAAATAGTCTCAATTGGTCCATTGATTAACGTACTTTGTAGGGTGTACGCCGTCTAGCAGAAACAATATGTCGACCATATTCAGCTCGTGCATTTTGGGTAAAAAAGTTTGAAATCATTGAACAACAGAAGGCGTCATTAAAGAAATACGGGAAATTGATTCCACCGGACCATAAATCGAAACAAACAATGCATTTTTCTAAGTAAATTGGCAGCTCTTGTATTGCCTGATCATCAGATCAATTTCGGCAGTTTTGTTAATTGACATATCCATTCAACCTGAAATGAGATTAGTCACTGAAGACAATTTTGCGATAAATAATCGGATATTCCTCCAGCTTTTCTTAGGTTCTCTCAGTCCTTGAACCAGCTGTAATTTGTACGCCATTAGACCAAGATCCATGGGTAGAATCTTACACATAGTCAAGTCACACAAGCCCAATTTGTGCGAACGGCGACGAATGTACAAATCACGGTTCTCATCAACACTGGCGGATACAGCAGCAATATTTTCCTTCGTTCGCACTGTATGCATACGGCTTGGTGGCTTGATCTATACACATATAATACTCGTAAAATCGTCATTTTTGGAGCACGGGATGAACTTTATTTCAAAAAAATTGACCAACATAATATTAATTAATTTATAATTTAAAATACGTTTTATCTAAAGAATGTCTTAATAAACCTTATAAAAATTATATTCGATACTTCAAAACATTTTGTCGAGTCTAGTATCTGGGGTGGGTCAATTCTTTTTGGTCCACTCTATTCCGCTGAGTTAATTATACAATGTTGTTTGGTTTTGTTTGTTTGTTCGTTTTATTGTTTTCTTATTTCGTTTGTATGTTTGTGCTTGCACGTCTATACTCCTTCAATGTTTCGTGTGCACTCTTATTTTATACATTTCATATTTCTTTCACTTAATTCCTACATGTACAAAATGCTACAGCTAAATCGATAACAATCTTAATGTACACATGTACAGACTACTAGTTTCTATCGATAACAGACTTCTTTTATACCACTAGTCTCCCCAACATCCTCCCCACGTTGAAAGGACCAACTTTCAAAATTTTAGACCTCGATAGGAAGAG
>JBAMAV010000250.1:0-14082 GCA_037043315.1 Amiota communis
CGACGACACAGCATGCTTTGTGGCTTCGCAGGCTTTGTACGCTTCGGCTTCAATAGTTGATGTGTATGAAATCGTATGAAGCAAACAACTTAGATTTTTTTAGAAAGCGTGAGAAGCGAAAAATTGGTCAACTTCAAATTTTTGAGGCTTTCCAGTGTTGAGAATAGGTAAAAGATTGGTTTGTGAACCGATTATAGCTGTTATCGAACCAAAAAATTACTGCTTGGTGTTATGGTGAATGTGAATGTGATGAATGGTATACAGTAATGTCATTTAATTTTTTTTTTTTTTTTTTAATTTATTTTCTATTTATTGCATCTCTTATATTTTTATGAATAGGACTAACAATAAGAATTCAACTCTTATATACTGACACACTTGTGTCCTTCCTGCAAGGAAGAGGAAAGGGTTTACTTATCACTACGAGCTTCTAAGTAAGGAAAAGAGATGGTCGGCCGTTGCGATTAAGATGACATGAGCTCCTTGTATAGGCAAGAGCTCTGGCTAGGGGATAAACGTGTCGAGCTAGAACATTCATCTTTTACTGGTGGCACGTCCAGGTCTCTGTGAATGTCTTCATTCCTAATATACCCTGGAGCTCCTGTAATTATTCTAAGTATCTTGGATTGTGCTCTTTGTATAACTTCAATGTTACTCGTGCTGCGGTACTCCACAATTCAGAACCATAAGTCCAAATTGGTTTTATAACAGAGTTATACAGTAACACCTTATACTCAAGTCTCAGGCCAGATTTAGAGTTAATTTGCCAGTGAAGACTTTGTGCCCTTAGTTTCATAAAAGTCTTTTTAGCTTCTATATGTTTCTTCCAGGTGAGACGTCTATCTAGATGAACGCCAAGATAAGTTACCTCTTGAGTTTGAGGAATTGTAGCACCATTTAGCGTTACTGGAGAGCATGTCTGACGATTCAAAGTAAATGTAATGTGTTTACATTTCCCCTCATTGACTGCAATTCTCCATTAAAATAACCACTCCTGGAAGATTTTAAGATGATTATTCAGGACTGTAGAAGCTTAAACTGGGCAACGGGAGCGGCTGATTATGGCAGTGTAATCGGCGAAAGTCCAGAGGATAATTTGAGTACTTGTTGGAATGTCAGCTGTGAATAAAACTTATAATGTTGGTCCCAAGACACTGCCTTTGGGAATGCCTGCCTCTATCATAATTTTATTTGTTACGAAGTTTTTTTTGTCTTACTACAAACACTCGATTTGTTATGTATGATTGCAGGATTTTATGCAAATTTTTGGGTAGAAAACATTTAATTTTGTAAATTAAACCTTCATGCCAAACCCGATCAAACGCTTGTGCTACATCAAGAAATACTGCTGAGCAACATTCTCGTTTTTCAAAAGCAGTTCTTATTTCCGAAGTAACTCTATTGACTTGCTCAATCGTTCCATGTTTTGCTCTGAATCAAAACTGATGGTCTGGAATTGTACAACTTGTTTGTAAATGGTAGTTGAGTTTGACCTAAAGAACCTTCTCAAATAGTTTAGAAAGACATGGAGGCAGACTTATGGGTCTATAAGAAGAAGAATTTGTCCTATCCTTCCCGGGCTTAGGAACCAGTATGATAACTGACTTCTTCCATTGCATTGGAAAGTATCCAATTCGTAAGATAGCATTGAAAAGATACGAGAGAAATGCAATTGCTGCGTTTGGAGGTTCAGTTATCATTTTAGGAATAATACAATCATAACCTGCAGACTTCTTAGGTCTTCAGTTGAGTCTTAATAATTGATTCGATTTCCCTTGAGCTAGTTTTAATGGAGACATATTTCCATAATTTGAGATTGTTTGGTTAGGAAGCACAAAACTGTTATTGGAAGGATTTGGTTGGAACACGTACTCCAAATGGTTGGCAAATACATTAGCCTTCTCTTCATCTGAACTTGCCCAACTACCGGTTCGGTCTCTAATAGGTGAATCCACTTCCACAGGAGTTTTTGTGAATTTTGGGCTTTCCAGAGTGATAATCTAGTATTTGTAGGTGATAGATTCTCAATAGAGCGCCTTTGTGCCTCGACCTTATAACTTTTAAGTGTTTTGACTAGTTTTTTTGTTGCAGTTTTTAGCATTTGTTTAGGGCAGGATATAAGACTTATTGCAGAGATAAAAAAACATAAATCGATGTTGATTGTGCTACTCATTTTTGTTTCTTTTATTAAATGATTACCAATATCAAAGCAAAACAATTCAGTTTCTTTTCACAACAGCTCTTATTTGTTTGCATTGAGAAGCGTGAAAAGTGCGCTCTGTTGTTTGAAGCCTTGAAAGCGTAAAAAGCCAATGAAAAGCGTATAAAGCTGAACTGTTTAAAGCGTGACGCGCAATGTGAATAGCAATCAAAATTAAAACATAAACCCTTAGAAATGTGATAAGCACATGCATTCGACATGTTTTTAGAATATAAGTTCCAAAATGTTATTGAATCTGGTGGTTGCTTCGTTTTCGCAACTTATCCCAAAAAGGATACGAAAGGATTTCTTTGAAAAATTCATTCGAAATTATCAATTACGGACCAAAATATGGTATCTCACAAATTGTCGCCGAAAAATCTCCGATGGATCAATATCAGCAAGAAATGGGTTAATATAGTCATACTCAGCTAATGATGTGCTAAATATTATTATTAAGAAGTAGGATTCTAGCATGTAAATTTGGGTTAATAACATATTCCCCTATGTTCCATATCCGTATAACAGTTTACAACCAATAAGAAGAAAGCAACTAAACATCATCACAGTAGTAGCAGAAAAAGAAAAAAATCAGCCAAGTGTGAGTCGGACTCACACACGGAGGGTTCCTTACCATCGTACAAGATTTTTTGCCGCAAAAATGAATTATGTATTCAATAACTCAATGCTCCAGCAATTCCAAACACAATGAATATGCATTTTCTATGAAATTGACAAAAAGCTCAAGGTCAAAATATTAAATTATTGATTTGACTTCTGTTTAGGGTAGCAGGTCACAATAACCATAACAATGAAATTGTCTCCATTATTAAACAATTGAGAGAAGCGAAAATAATTTATTGAATATATATATAAGGCATGTTATATCGATCAGTGTATACAGTTTTAAAATGTCAGTTGATAAATTTGGACAACATTCGCGTCTGACGAGAGGAGTAGACATTAAAAATTTAAAAAAAAAATATCTGATATTGTTTTTGATGCGGAAAAGAATTTGAGTTTTTCCAACAAACGACTCAAAGTTATAGCTTATCCATAGGAGAATAATGATGCTGTTAATAAGAAGTTTATTAACAAAGAATTGGAAAATATAAGTGTACAACTACAAATTTTCGTTAACAATAAAACCAATGATCTTAATAAGCTATTTGAAACAATCGGATCAAGCTAATCTTTCCATCCAACTTGATGGTGATCAAAACTTTAATGTACATGATAAACGTATTAAAAATTTTGCTTCACCGATTAATGAAAATGATGTTGTCAACAGAGGATTCTTGAGGAAACAGATTCTCATCACAGAACAAGACTTAATAACTCATCTTAATATAATCAATAGAGACTCAAAGAAACTATTAGAAAGCAGATTATCTGAACGGATCATTAAATGGGAGAAAAGCATAGAATAATGTAAAGAATACTTCAATGTGAAATTGGTAGAAATTAAGGAATATTTATTTAAATACTAGTTGTTCCGGCTCGCATTGCTACGCCCTCGCTCAAGGAATCTTGTCTTAAGTTAGTAGCTGAATAAAATCCAGTTTTTATACTCTGCACTCGGGTCGACACCATTCATTGTTGCACCTTGTTATGTACGACAATTGAGCGTGAGAGAAACATGCATTTTCGAGATTTAGGCCGCAGACACCACAAGATCGGCATTGGGACTTGTTGGTCGTCATGGGAAATGCAAGACTAATAGGAAATTGAATTCTTTTAAACTCGAATGGCATATCAGTTGGGATCATAGGAATTCTCGGAATGAGAACTTTCCCTTCAGTATCGTTGCGTGAATCACATTGCCCATGAGTTTTCTCACCAGAAAACGCGTTCCGTTACATAGCTTTGGTTGGTTCAGATTTCGAAGAATGATGACTACCGAGATAACTTTCATTTGTAAATTGTGCGGTTGCAATCCAGGCATATCCAATGAGTTTAAAAATTCAGTTGGATAGGTGGTTGCTTCGTCTTCGATTGTTACACAATCGATAGATTTGAAGGAATGCAGTGGACCAACGATCTGATTTTGAATTGTAAAGTTTAAGTGATCCACATCTTTAGTCTATGCAGTAAGAATTGCTCGCTCACTCAACCAATTGCGATTTTTATGGTTGTCAATATTGTTTGGGAATACTTTGTTGATGAGCTCGTCCTTCGTTGAGACGAAATTGCAAAAATTTGTCGGAAAGAAATCAATCGATTCGATTCGTCGACAGGAACACTGCCATTATCGCTAGTCAGCAATTACCTTGAGAAATCATGGGCATATGGATCGCTTAGTAATGTGTCGACGACACAGCATGCTTTGTGGCTTCGCAGGCTTTGTACGCTTCGGCTTCAATAGTTGATGTGTATGAAATCGTATGAAGCAAACAACTTAGATTTTTTTAGAAAGCGTGAGAAGCGAAAAATTGGTCAACTTCAAATTTTTGAGGCTTTCCAGTGTTGAGAATAGGTAAAAGATTGGTTTGTGAACCGATTATAGCTGTTATCGAACCAAAAAATTACTGCTTGGTGTTATGGTGAATGTGAATGTGATGAATGGTATACAGTAATGTCATTTAATTTTTTTTTTTTTTTTTTAATTTATTTTCTATTTATTGCATCTCTTATATTTTTATGAATAGGACTAACAATAAGAATTCAACTCTTATATACTGACACACTTGTGTCCTTCCTGCAAGGAAGAGGAAAGGGTTTACTTATCACTACGAGCTTCTAAGTAAGGAAAAGAGATGGTCGGCCGTTGCGATTAAGATGACATGAGCTCCTTGTATAGGCAAGAGCTCTGGCTAGGGGATAAACGTGTCGAGCTAGAACATTCATCTTTTACTGGTGGCACGTCCAGGTCTCTGTGAATGTCTTCATTCCTAATATACCCTGGAGCTCCTGTAATTATTCTAAGTATCTTGGATTGTGCTCTTTGTATAACTTCAATGTTACTCGTGCTGCGGTACTCCACAATTCAGAACCATAAGTCCAAATTGGTTTTATAACAGAGTTATACAGTAACACCTTATACTCAAGTCTCAGGCCAGATTTAGAGTTAATTTGCCAGTGAAGACTTTGTGCCCTTAGTTTCATAAAAGTCTTTTTAGCTTCTATATGTTTCTTCCAGGTGAGACGTCTATCTAGATGAACGCCAAGATAAGTTACCTCTTGAGTTTGAGGAATTGTAGCACCATTTAGCGTTACTGGAGAGCATGTCTGACGATTCAAAGTAAATGTAATGTGTTTACATTTCCCCTCATTGACTGCAATTCTCCATTAAAATAACCACTCCTGGAAGATTTTAAGATGATTATTCAGGACTGTAGAAGCTTAAACTGGGCAACGGGAGCGGCTGATTATGGCAGTGTAATCGGCGAAAGTCCAGAGGATAATTTGAGTACTTGTTGGAATGTCAGCTGTGAATAAAACTTATAATGTTGGTCCCAAGACACTGCCTTTGGGAATGCCTGCCTCTATCATAATTTTATTTGTTACGAAGTTTTTTTTGTCTTACTACAAACACTCGATTTGTTATGTATGATTGCAGGATTTTATGCAAATTTTTGGGTAGAAAACATTTAATTTTGTAAATTAAACCTTCATGCCAAACCCGATCAAACGCTTGTGCTACATCAAGAAATACTGCTGAGCAACATTCTCGTTTTTCAAAAGCAGTTCTTATTTCCGAAGTAACTCTATTGACTTGCTCAATCGTTCCATGTTTTGCTCTGAATCAAAACTGATGGTCTGGAATTGTACAACTTGTTTGTAAATGGTAGTTGAGTTTGACCTTAAGAACCTTCTCAAATAGTTTAGAAAGACATGGAGGCAGACTTATGGGTCTATAAGAAGAAGAATTTGTCCTATCCTTCCCGGGCTTAGGAACCAGTATGATAACTGACTTCTTCCATTGCATTGGAAAGTATCCAATTCGTAAGATAGCATTGAAAAGATACGAGAGAAATGCAATTGCTGCGTTTGGAGGTTCAGTTATCATTTTAGGAATAATACAATCATAACCTGCAGACTTTTTAGGTCTTCAGTTGAGTCTTAATAATTGATTCGATTTCCCTTGAGCTAGTTTTAATGGAGACATATTTCCATAATTTGAGATTGTTTGGTTAGGAAGCACAAAACTGTTATTGGAAGGATTTGGTTGGAACACGTACTCCAAATGGTTGGCAAATACATTAGCCTTCTCTTCATCTGAACTTGCCCAACTACCGGTTCGGTCTCTAATAGGTGAATCCACTTCCACAGGAGTTTTTGTGAATTTTGGGCTTTCCAGAGTGATAATCTAGTATTTGTAGGTGATAGATTCTCAATAGAGCGCCTTTGTGCCTCGACCTTATAACTTTTAAGTGTTTTGACTAGTTTTTTTGTTGCAGTTTTTAGCATTTGTTTAGGGCAGGATATAAGACTTATTGCAGAGATAAAAAAACATAAATCGATGTTGATTGTGCTACTCATTTTTGTTTCTTTTATTAAATGATTACCAATATCAAAGCAAAACAATTCAGTTTCGTTTCACAACAGCTCTTATTTGTTTGCATTGAGAAGCGTGAAAAGTGTGCTCTGTTGTTTGAAGCCTTGAAAGCGTAAAAAGCCAATGAAAAGCGTATAAAGCTGAACTGTTTAAAGCGTGACGCGCAATGTGAATAGCAATCAAAATTAAAACATAAACCCTTAGAAATGTGATAAGCACATGCATTCGACATGTTTTTAGAATATAAGTTCCAAAATGTTATTGAATCTGGTGGTTGCTTCGTTTTCGCAACTTATCCCAAAAAGGATACGAAAGGATTTCTTTGAAAAATTCATTCGAAATTATCAATTACGGACCAAAATATGGTATCTCACAAATTGTCGCCGAAAAATCTCCGATGGATCAATATCAGCAAGAAATGGGTTAATATAGTCATACTCAGCTAATGATGTGCTAAATATTATTATTAAGAAGTAGGATTCTAGCATGTAAATTTGGGTTAATAACATATTCCCCTATGTTCCATATCCGTATAACAGTTTACAACCAATAAGAAGAAAGCAACTAAACATCATCACAGTAGTAGCAGAAAAAGAAAAAAATCAGCCAAGTGTGAGTCGGACTCACACACGGAGGGTTCCTTACCATCGTACAAGATTTTTTGCCGCAAAAATGAATTATGTATTCAATAACTCAATGCTCCAGCAATTCCAAACACAATGAATATGCATTTTCTATGAAATTGACAAAAAGCTCAAGGTCAAAATATTAAATTATTGATTTGACTTCTGTTTAGGGTAGCAGGTCACAATAACCATAACAATGAAATTGTCTCCATTATTAAACAATTGAGAGAAGCGAAAATAATTTATTGAATATTTATATAAAGCATGTTATATCGATCAGTGTATACAGTTTTAAAATGTCAGTTGATAAATTTGGACAACATTCGCGTCTGACGAGAGGAGTAGACATTAAAAATTTAAAAAAAAAATATCTGATATTGTTTTTGATGCGGAAAAGAATTTGAGTTTTTCCAACAAACGACTCAAAGTTATAGCTTATCCATAGGAGAATAATGATGCTGTTAATAAGAAGTTTATTAACAAAGAATTGGAAAATATAAGTGTACAACTACAAATTTTCGTTAACAATAAAACCAATGATCTTAATAAGCTATTTGAAACAATCGGATCAAGCTAATCTTTCCATCCAACTTGATGGTGATCAAAACTTTAATGTACATGATAAACGTATTAAAAATTTTGCTTCACCGATTAATGAAAATGATGTTGTCAACAGAGGATTCTTGAGGAAACAGATTCTCATCACAGAACAAGACTTAATAACTCATCTTAATATAATCAATAGAGACTCAAAGAAACTATTAGAAAGCAGATTATCTGAACGGATCATTAAATGGGAGAAAAGCATAGAATAATGTAAAGAATACTTCAATGTGAAATTGGTAGAAATTAAGGAATATTTATTTAAATACTAGTTGTTCCGGCTCGCGTTGCTACGCCCTCGCTCAAGGAATCTTGTCTTAAGTTAGTAGCTGAATAAAATCCAGTTTTTATACTCTGCACTCGGGTCGACACCATTCATTGTTGCACCTTGTTATGTACGACAATTGAGCGTGAGAGAAACGTGCATTTTCGAGATTTAGGCCGCAGACACCACAAGATCGGCATTGGGACTTGTTGGTCGTCATGGGAAATGCAAGACTAATAGGAAATTGAATTCTTTTAAACTCGAATGGCATATCAGTTGGGATCATAGGAATTCTCGGAATGAAAACTTTCCCTTCAGTATCGTTGCGTGAATCACATTGCCCATGAGTTTTCTCACCAGAAAACGCGTTCCGTTACATAGCTTTGGTTGGTTCAGATTTCGAAGAATGATGACTACCGAGATAACTTTCATTTGTAAATTGTGCGGTTGCAATCCAGGCATATCCAATGAGTTTAAAAATTCAGTTGGATAGGTGGTTGCTTCGTCTTCGATTGTTACACAATCGATAGATTTGAAGAAATGCAGTGGACCAACGATCTGATTTTGAATTGTAAAGTTTAAGTGATCCACATCTTTAGTCTATGCAGTAAGAATTGCTCACTCACTCAACCAATTGCGATTTTTATGGTTGTCAATATTGTTCGGGAATACTTTGTTGATGAGCTCGTCCTTCGTTGAGACGAAATTGCAAAAATTTGTCGGAAAAGAAATCAATCCATTCGATTCGCCGACAGGAACACTGCCATTATCGCTAGTCAGCAATTACCTTGAGAAATCTTGGGCAGATGGATCGCTTAGTAATGCAATTAGCATGTTTGTCGTAAGCTAGAGTCTCTTCACATAGTGCCACAGCTTCGATGATATGAGGCAAGCGTTTATTTCATCGGCCGCGGTCAATCTTGGAATGACTGGTAGTGTTTGGCGGAAATCTCCAGACAATAGGATCATTGAGCCTCCAAGAAATCTTGATTTGTTCAGGAATGAACATGGTTGCTGCTACGATGGCGCTGGTGTTAGAGGGACTGCGCGATATTTTGCCGGTAGTAGAATGGTCAGGAAAATATTCACCATTTTCGGTTGCTGCCACGATGGCGCTGGTGTCAGGGCTTCAGGGAGAATATGAAGGCCAATACAAGTCCATGCAGTCCACGAAAATTAAAAATAAAGACTTTCAGAACAAAGATAAATTGCGCGATAGGTCTCAATATTCTCCCCGAATCGCTGTAAGGAAAAATGCGCACCATTAGAAGGATGCCCAAGAGTCTTGATGAGAGAACCCAATTACGATTCACTGAAAGTATAGAGTAGTTACGTGGAGATATAGAACTAGCAAAATTATATCCCAGAGCAGGTAATTTAATACTTGACCATATTAAAAAACAGATGGGCAGCATTACGGAAGTAAACAAAAACGAGATAAGGGATCGAAATGATCAATTAGACAATCAGGTGAAAGAAATACGACAGGAAGCATTCACCGCATCAATAAAATTAATAACCCATATAGCGCAATTAATGATGGAACCAGCTAAAATCCCCAAATTGGAACTGGAAAAAATAAAGACACCTACATTTGAAGAAGAATTAGAGCCAGAATATAGCAGCGACTCAGAAAATGAAGAGGAAGAGTCAGAGCCAAAATATGGCAGTGATTCCGAAGATGAAGAGGAAAATGAAGATCAACCGACCTAAATATATCAAGTTGTACTCTGTACGAGCAGTACATAATAATAATAACGGGCCCGAAAGCACAGCGCCCAATAAGATCTATTGTACATGGCCTTATTTTATAGAAACCCTATATGTTTAGACTTTTGATGAATCTTAACATTACTTGGAATTTGTTGTTCCACAATTTGTGTGGATTAACAACAGTGTCACCAAGGTGGTGAAGTCTTTGTCTACCGAGTGCAGGACATTTGCCGAGTATATGCTCTGAACTTTCTTTATCCATTTCACAAAATCGGCATACGTCAGTGTCGGAAAGACCTAACTTATTTTGATGATACCTTATGTTACAATGACCCGTGAAGTATCCAGTCAAAATGCGTAAGTCATCTCTACTGAGTGAGAGAAGCTTATTCAAGATACCCTTAGAAAGGGTGAGGAATTGTTTTGCCTGGCGTTGTCCAGTGGAGTTCACCCAGTGTTTTAGAAATTTCTTTTCCTCAAGTTTCCTGATTGCTTCGAATTTGTTGCTTTTCGAGAGACCACAGAATGGCTCAGGACCGAAAAAGCGCATGATCGCCACTTGTTTAGCCAAGTAGCCTTTTCATTGCCTTCATGACCTTCATGTCCCGGTACCCATCCTAATACAACAGTATTAAAGTTACCCACTTCATTTAACAGGTTTAGGCAGTCATATGCCATTTTTGAGGTGAAAGTGACCGACTGTAGGGCTTTTAAGGCCGCTTGACTATCCGAGAGTATGTAATTATGTACTCCTCTCATTTTCCTGCGAAGACATTGCCGCGCACAAATTTCAATGGCATACATTTCCGCTTGAAATATTGTTGGATAAGTACCCATTGGGATAGATTTTTTGAATTTTGAGCCATAAATTCCCGCCCCTGTTCTACCATTTTCAAGTTTAGACACTTCTGTAAACCATATCTGAGAGCCGGGTTTGAATTTAATAGAATTAGTTCTCCAGTCTTCACGATCATTAATAATGATTGATATGAAGTTTGAAGAAGATGAAGAAATGTAATCTCTTTATAAGACTTTTCTGGCGGATTTTCCAAAAATTATTTTTTGGGGATATGGGAATAGAAATACACATTCTGTGAAAATTTCAAATCTCTACTTAGTCCGGTTCATGAGATACAGAAATCTCAAAACGTTACATTTTGTATTTTTTCACTGAAAATTTCATACTAAATTATTGCCCAACGCCGCTAAAGAAGTTTCATCCATCTTTCCACATACATTTCATTCCTCCAAGCTTCATTAATTTCAACATGCTATAAGAAAATCATACAACACAAAACGTTAGAAGATATATACATTTCATTTCATATAAAATTTATTTCTCCCCCTCCTCCAGATTCATTAGTTAAAACTAAAAAATTTCTGGTTGAAAAATGCTCTCACTTTAATTCTCAAACCACACACAAATGTGATAAGAAAACCATATAAGCTTAAACCACATTGAGCAGTCGATAAAAAATTAAAAAAAAAACAATAGCCTTTTATTATACATAATAATAACATAATAATTAGAAGCAAAACGTGGGAACCTTTTCGTCGCCTTCACTAATTTCAACATGCGATAAGAAAATAAGAAAATCGTAAAACTAAAAGAAAACTTTTGATAAAAAAAAAAATTGTATGTGTGCCAACGTACACGTGATAGAAGTCAAACTTCATAAAAACGGACAGAGAGAGAGAGAGAGAGAGATCATCTCAAAACAAATACAACAATACAAAATTTGCATACAAAATATTCTGTCCAGTTAATTTAACTATGTCTGTCTGTCAGTCTCTCCGTCTGTCTATCCGTCTGTATGTTGATTTTGTTATCTTTTGCGTGTGCAATTGTTGTTGTTGCGTTAACGTTTTCCGTCTATATCCTTGCCATTAATTAGATTAAATGCGAGCTTCTTTGTGTTATTCGTTCTCTTTTCTTCGTATATTCGCTTGTTTTTGTACAACACACAATCTGTTTGCTTGCATGTTGTTGATATAAACATTTTTATACACATAAACTGCATGTTGTTGTTGTGGAAATGTAATCTCTTTTTTGAAACTTTTCCGGTGGATTTTCCAAATATTATTTGGTGGAGATATGACAATAGAAATACACATTCTGTGAAAATTTCAAGTGTCTACCTAGTGCGGTTCATAAGATACAGAATCCGAAAAACGTTACACACTTAACCAAAGCCAGGCACCAATAATCATATAAACACTCACAATCATCACCACGCCACTACACGACCCGAAATACAACACACCATCAACACACACAAAAACAGATCAAATATTACACTTTCCTCATACACAAACTAAAATTCTACACTTCCGGTTACACAAACCAACATTGAACATACGACGAACACATGACCAAATCACAATTTTTTTGGTCATGTGCTCTGATTTCCAGAACGAACATATTCTATCTACTTATGGGGACGCCTTTAATTTTTTAACTTTATTTTAGTTTGTTGCTTTTCTATTGGACAGGTTGACAGCTCTATGTGGAAAAATTAATTTTATTCCTCAAAAATGTATTAAATTTTTAAAAAAAATTAATTTTATCTTGCGGTCATTCTTTGTGCTTTGTTCGATTGATACGTTGTCGTGGCTGGTCACTGCCGATATGGGTGACCGGTCGGTTCGCCCTTCTTCCCACATGATCAGCTCCACCAGCAACATCATGCCAGTTATATCTAATAAATGTGCAATAAATCTAAGTGATTGGTTTTCACTAAGAAGTATTAAAATAAGCAAACGAGCTAAAAGACCCCTGCAGTCACCAACTTTTCCAAAACAAAGGAAAATAAGTCGCACCAACAGCAATAGCCACAAAAATTCTTCTGACAATCAGGATGTACCAGCCACACCAAAGGAAACTGGTAATCATATTGTCAACAGCAACAGATTTGATGCTTTAAGTAACGACGCGGATATTGAATGGGACAGCGATTTACCAATCAATTTACCATCAGAAACTGAGTCTGATAGTGAAATGCAACAAGTAACAGACATAAACCAAATTAATGCACACAACAACTGCCCAATAAGCATTCAGCAACAACCTAAAACTCCAAAACCCACTCCAATCTTTATAGTTGGGTTCGTCAAAATAAACGGACTTCTGGATTTATTAGATTCAATTACAGAGCCAAACTCATATGTTGTTAAAACAATGGGCAAGAGTGAAATCAAAGTCCTACCTTCCACATCTGAAGCGTACCGTTATATCACCAAATACCTCGATGAACAAAAAGTGACTTACCACTCTTATCAACTAAAAGACGAACGCTCGTTTATGATCGTGATAAGAGGATTACACCACACTACCCCCAAGGGCGATGTTGAAGATGAACTGAACAAACTTGGATATCAAGTCAGGAATGTTCATACCCCGATTGGTCGAATAAGTAAACAGCCACTCAATATGTTTCTTGTCGACTTTGCGCCCAGTAACAACAACTTGGAAGCTCTCAAATTGACCCGTTTTTGCCTCCGAATGGTCAAAATTAAGCCCCCCCGTCAACACTCTGACATTCCTCAATGTCAAGAATTTGGCCATACCAAACGATTCTGCAGGAAGCAATTTAGATGTGTTAAATGTGGCAACAATCATGCCACCACCTCCTGTACAAAGCAGTCGACAGAAACGGCAAAGTGCGCTATGCGCTATGAAGCACACACGGCCAATTATCGAGGCTGCATTGTCTACAAAGAGATTAGCGCCAAAAGATTGCCATCCGCCCGTACGACGTTGGCCCCTATTCGCCCTCCCTATATTGCTCCTGTATCGTCAAATTACAATGGAACCACATATGCTGATATAGTGATTCAGCATCGTCAACCAGCTCAGCAACGGCTACATCAACAACAGAAACAGCAACACAAGCAACAGCAACACAAACAACTGAGACAACCTTCACAACAACGGATGCAACAGCCTCTGCGGGGCCAGCGACAACAATGTCAGCTGCCATCACAACGATCAGTAACAACTCAGCTAAGCCAACAGCCTCAACCGTCGCAACAACAACAATTTCTTTATCGACCTAGACACAGAGAAAATCTCCACCCAATCACAGAACAGACTTCAATGATTCACACTAGCGACGCACGCTTTGAGCAATTACTATCTAAAATCGATAAGATGGTGGAAATGCAAACGATGATAATG
>JBAMAV010000252.1:0-62500 GCA_037043315.1 Amiota communis
CATTCGATCAAAATGTTTTTTAAAATAACTTTTTTAAGTCTTATACCGTTGCACAGATTATGTGGATTTAAATTTCTTAGTAATATATTATGTGAACCAACTTTTAATATTAAATTTTGCGGCACAATTCCGGGGTATCAATAAATACAACAATACAACAACACACAAAATTCAAAAACATCAAAACATAAAAACATGAAAATCTTTGTGCGTGGTTTTGGGAACAACTTAATCATAAAACAAACATATTAGTTGTGAACCGATTGGAATGAAACTTCGTTTTTTGGTGAAAACCATATGAAAATGTGTTCAGTACTTTTTGAGTTTTTAGCGAATAGACAGACAGACAAACATATTTGGGGACTTTATTTTATATGATTTGACTTCAAAAGACGAAACGTCAACTATCGACAACGAGAGATGTTTTTCTGTTTGTCTTGTCTTTTTGTTTTGACTTAACGGTATGGACTGCGCCATAAAAAACTACGCTACGGCCGTGCAAAGACGTGTATTTTTCGACAACCGGTCATAAAATGATTCAGACAAAAATATGTATTTTGTCTTGCCTGCTTTGGTGTGTGCTCCCTCATAATAAATAATGTACTACTGTTTCATCAGACAAGGAAAAAAGCATGTCTTTGTTTTCTATCGTTTTCTTATAGCGCGTTTACACCGAAGTCAAGCTTTTTTTAAATACATTTTATGTTTACCCGGAACAACCGCAACAGTAAGGCAAGTATTTAGCGCAGTAAACGAAACTTGGAGTTTTAAAAAAACTCGCTTAAGTATAAAAATATTGAAATCGTTTTAACAGTCAAAACCAATCTTGATTTTTCGTTTTTAGACTTACACGAATACAATATGTCAAAACAAAACCAGTATCGCTTCAAAGTTAAAATATAAAATACAAAACCTTGGAAAGTGACATTATCGAGATCTCAGATGATTCAGACGATTCAGTTGATAAGATCAAAAATTTCTAATTTTTTTCTTGATATTGACATATATATGTATTTTTATACTCTATAAGTCTGTCAAGAAGTCTGCAACACACAGAAGGAGAAATCGGAGACACCATAAAGTGTATATATTCTTGACAGCTCGATGAGACGAGTTGATAAACCATCTTTCGCTGTATGTATGGAAACTAGTCCCTCAATTTTTAAGATAGAGAGCTGAAATTTTCCGCTGCACATTTGTCGGAATCAGCAGAATCGGACCCATACAAACCTAAATTTAAATTGTTTTTATTAGAAAAATTTTTTTTTGTTTTTTGTCTTACCGAACTAAAATTTGGACAGTGTTTGATATTCACAAACTATTATCCTAGGATTACTGGATCGTACAGTTCCCGATATGTGCGCCTAATACACCAATATACATATCGCAATCTACATATGACACGTATTTCATAGAGTCAATATTATTTTTTTTCTTTGTTATGCGATTGGAATGAAACTTCGTTTTTTGGTGAAAACCATATGAAAATGTTTTCAGTACTTTTTGAGTTTTTAGCGAATAGACAGACAGACAAACATATTTGGGGACTTTATTTTATATGATTTGACTTCAAAAGACGAAACGTCAACTATCGACAACAAAAGATGTTTTTCTGTTTGTCTTGTCTTTTTGTTTTGACTTAACGGTATGGACTGCGCCATAAAAAACTACGCTACGGCCGTGCAAAGACGTGTATTTTTCGACAACCGGTCATAAAATGATTCAGACAAAAATATGTATTTTGTCTTGCCTGCTTTGGTGTGTGCTCCCTCATAATAAATAATGTACTACTGTTTCATCAGACAAGGAAAAAAGCATGTCTTTGTTTTCTATCGTTTTCTTATAGCGCGTTTACACCGAAGTCAAGCTTTTTTTAAATACATTTTATGTTTACCCGGAACAACCGCAACAGTAAGGCAAGTATTTAGCGCAGTAAACGAAACTTGGAGTTTTAAAAAAACTCGCTTAAGTATAAAAATATTGAAATCGTTTTAACAGTCAAAACCAATCTTGATTTTTCGTTTTTAGACTTACACGAATACAATATGTCAAAACAAAACCAGTATCGCTTCAAAGTTAAAATATAAAATACAAAACCTTGGAAAGTGACATTATCGAGATCTCAGATGATTCAGACGATTCAGTTGATAAGATCAAAAATTTCTAATTTTTTTCTTGATATTGACATATATATGTATTTTTATACTCTATAAGTCTGTCAAGAAGTCTGCAACACACAGAAGGAGAAATCGGAGACACCATAAAGTGTATATATTCTTGACAGCTCGATGAGACGAGTTGATAAACCATCTTTCGCTGTATGTATGGAAACTAGTCCCTCAATTTTTAAGATAGAGAGCTGAAATTTTCCGCTGCACATTTGTCGGAATCAGCAGAATCGGACCCATACAAACCTAAATTTAAATTGTTTTTATTAGAAAAATTTTTTTTTGTTTTTTGTCTTACCGAACTAAAATTTGGACAGTGTTTGATATTCACAAACTATTATCCTAGGATTACTGGATCGTACAGTTCCCGATATGTGCGCCTAATACACCAATATACATATCGCAATCTACATATGACACGTATTTCATAGAGTCAATATTATTTTTTTTTTTTGTTATGCGAAACAAGGAGAAGAAATTCTTCAAAAAGATACTCATGGCCCGTGCCACGAGTTATGTCGGATTCCTACCGACTATATAACCCTATCGCCTCAAAACCCTTTAATCAATACAGAATTTCCAAAGCATTACTTCGTAGAGAGGGAAGAAATTGCACTTATCTGGGCGCCATTAAACACTCGTACATTCGAGCCTCACGAATGATAGTCGCTACATCGGTAGTGAAAAAAGCCCACTCTTCCGAGGAAAACATCACACGCCTTACGATCTCCTGCGAATTGCATGGAGATCCAAGGCGGTCATACATCCTGCTACGCTGTGTTTCAAACCGAAGACACTAATGAGCACGGTGCTCTGGGTCTTCTACGATGTTCAGGCAGAGGCCACAATATGCATTCTCGGCAAGCCCAAATCTGTGCAGATACTGGCTGAAGCACCCGTGGCCAGTAGCGAATTGGGTAAATACGAAACTGACGTCTCCGCCGCTCCTCTTTAGCCAATCTACTAAATCGGGGATAAGGTGATAAATCCTTCGTGGCTCTGCACTGATCCACCTGTGCTGCCATATGTTTAAGTACCTGCTTCTACGTCTGTCCCTAGTCCCTCAGTTTTTGAGCTAGAGAGCTGAAATTTAGTACAAGGGTTTTTTTACCATACGCTGCACATTTATCGGAATCGGACCACTACGGGGGGTATGTCCCATACAAACCCCCATTTAAATTAATGTTCTTATTAGAAAAAGTTTTTTGTTTTTTGACTTATTGAACTGAAATTTGGACACTTTTTTCTGTTCCGTATCCATCAGTCATGTAAATTTCATAATCCTAGGATTACCAGGGGGGTACTTCCCATACAAACTCACATTAAATGACAAACTTATAAAGAGTATAAGTACAATAAAAATACAATGCAACTCAAACTGTGTTCTTTGTTGGTACTCAAACTGTAACAGAGAGAATATAGTTATGCTAAGAAAGAAAGGTTGGATGCAAACTGGATGAGCGTGAAGAGTATTCCATCTTTGGCATAGCCAATGATAGCCTTCTTTCTGGTTTTTCTAAAAATAACATAATGATACGGTACTTTAAAGACAAAATGAGAAAAATCCGATGGAAGTAAAGGAAGATTAGCAAGATCATAAACAACATGAAACTAACACATCACTCAATAAGTGCGTAGGATGACATAAAGATGGCGCAACTATTGATAAATCCATATGATTTTTAAGAACTACCAATTTTCAAACGATAGGTTTCAAAATTTTATGAAAATCTGGCTTTTACCTTAAAAGTTACAGATGTTTAAGTAAAGCAACTTTTCTCTCTTTCAACAATGCAATTGCGATGGAATTTCGTGTGTGATGATTGAATGACGACTATTTTCATGTATGGGTCCTAAAGATGACCGCAAGTGTTAAAACTTCGATAAAGTTTCAAGTTGGCAACTGGAATCTATCAACGCTATAAAAGTGTTGTACTAATTCGACCACTCCGTAAACTTGCTAGAAAAAGTAGGAATTGTTATTGTGAGCAACTTTGTCTTTCTACGGGAATGCAATCCTTCCAAGGGTGTATGATTTATAGCTGTACTATGAAGCGATGACTCTAACATGTTTGATCGGTGACGCAGGATACAAAGCCGGATGAACTGAGATTCAACTAAACCTAACCTTGATTCTAAATCCTCAATCGTCATCTACGTACATCTTGGTGACGTAGTCCATGCTTCGATTCAAAGAGCTCAGCAAACCTTCACGCACTGGAGTAAGATCCTTATGCCATTTCGCTTCGGTGCCATTGCACAACAATCTATCAATTATATTGTTTGCTATAAAAAATGCAATGCCTACGAACCTAGACGAAAATATAACCAAGTATCCCTCACTTGTCTAATTCAATTTAATCTTCAAATGAACCACAAACGAAATCACAGAACTCAACTGCAGATCTAATACAACCTATAACAATTAATTGGTTGAATCTAGGCCCAATTCAATTCAATTTTAATTTAAACACAAGCATACATAAACCAGATCACTTCTTTCAATTTCCTTCCTTTCAATGCACACACATTGCAAAGAACCAACTCGGTCTATGCTATCACCGTATGCATTGCTTGCAGAAAAAAGTCAATTGCCTTTGAATATTAAAATGCTAAATAGCGAACGTATATGCCCTACTGTTCTAATACAGTTATCCTTACTGACCTACAAATGTAAGCATAAAATGCGCAACAAAATAAACAAAGTCTATTTCCAAACACAAATCAAATTGTCATATGTAATGAATAAGCACAAAAAGAACCGAAAAGAATTGAACACCTGCACTTTGTCAAACTGATTATGTTCAAACTTCGATCGAAATCCCGACCAACAGCCAACACAGTGTTTCAATCAAGAGACGGAACTATCTAACAGAATGACACATATTGTAACTGGCGCAGTCGCGGTAAGATAAATTTAATTTTATCCGAAAAGGACCTGTTACGTGTGTGAAAAAAAAAATAAACAAAAAAAAAATTGGAGAACCTAATTGCGGTATTGGAACAACACAAAACGCCATAAGAACATTGGCGCAGCTACATCAAATGTGCTGCCGAACCCAGTGGCAGTGAGGGAAAGACAACTTTCCAAAATAAAGTACATCACTCCATTTTCGGGGAACAACAAATAAAGTAAGAGCTTTCATAAAGTGCGTCGAGTATTACCTCAACAGAATACCAGAGTAAATCGAGAAGAATTAGTGGCCATGATCTACTACGAAAAGATACAAGGGGAAGCTAAATTAGCACTTCTCTATCTACAACAGTTTGACCATTGGCAACTCATCAAAGGAGCTCTTCGAAAGAAATATCGACCAGACATTCGACCAGAGTTGTCGGTAGTCTAATAACCTAATAAATCTATATATCAATACAAATACAAGATTCTTTTCGGCCCGTTTTACCTTACTGACGTTAACGTATTTTCATGAAAATTATATGGTTAGAAAGGTATTCGTCTCTAGATTGGTAATGTGTAATTTTTATGCCGATATATTAATGTTAATAATGCATGAAACAGGTGAGAAAACCAAGCATTTTCACCAGTTCCGCAGCCAAATAATATTGTGCATTCGATCAAAATGTTTTTTAAAATAACTTTTTTAAGTCTTATACCGTTGCACAGATTATGTGGATTTAAATTTCTTAGTAATATATTATGTGAACCAACTTTTAATATTAAATTTTGCGGCGCAATTCCGGGGTATCAATAAATACAACAATACAACAACACACAAAATTCAAAAACATCAAAACATAAAAACATGAAAATCTTTGTGCGTGGTTTTGGGAACAACTTAATCATAAAACAAACATATTAGTTGTGAACCGATTGGAATGAAACTTCGTTTTTTGGTGAAAACCATATGAAAATGTGTTCAGTACTTTTTGAGTTTTTAGCGAATAGACAGACAGACAAACATATTTGGGGACTTTATTTTATATGATTTGACTTCAAAAGACGAAACGTCAACTATCGACAACGAGAGATGTTTTTCTGTTTGTCTTGTCTTTTTGTTTTGACTTAACGGTATGGACTGCGCCATAAAAAACTACGCTACGGCCGTGCAAAGACGTGTATTTTTCGACAACCGGTCATAAAATGATTCAGACAAAAATATGTATTTTGTCTTGCCTGCTTTGGTGTGTGCTCCCTCATAATAAATAATGTACTACTGTTTCATCAGACAAGGAAAAAAGCATGTCTTTGTTTTCTATCGTTTTCTTATAGCGCGTTTACACCGAAGTCAAGCTTTTTTTAAATACATTTTATGTTTACCCGGAACAACCGCAACAGTAAGGCAAGTATTTAGCGCAGTAAACGAAACTTGGAGTTTTAAAAAAACTCGCTTAAGTATAAAAATATTGAAATCGTTTTAACAGTCAAAACCAATCTTGATTTTTCGTTTTTAGACTTACACGAATACAATATGTCAAAACAAAACCAGTATCGCTTCAAAGTTAAAATATAAAATACAAAACCTTGGAAAGTGACATTATCGAGATCTCAGATGATTCAGACGATTCAGTTGATAAGATCAAAAATTTCTAATTTTTTTCTTGATATTGACATATATATGTATTTTTATACTCTATAAGTCTGTCAAGAAGTCTGCAACACACAGAAGGAGAAATCGGAGACACCATAAAGTGTATATATTCTTGACAGCTCGATGAGACGAGTTGATAAACCATCTTTCGCTGTATGTATGGAAACTAGTCCCTCAATTTTTAAGATAGAGAGCTGAAATTTTCCGCTGCACATTTGTCGGAATCAGCAGAATCGGACCCATACAAACCTAAATTTAAATTGTTTTTATTAGAAAAATTTTTTTTTGTTTTTTGTCTTACCGAACTAAAATTTGGACAGTGTTTGATATTCACAAACTATTATCCTAGGATTACTGGATCGTACAGTTCCCGATATGTGCGCCTAATACACCAATATACATATCGCAATCTACATATGACACGTATTTCATAGAGTCAATATTATTTTTTTTCTTTGTTATGCGATTGGAATGAAACTTCGTTTTTTGGTGAAAACCATATGAAAATGTTTTCAGTACTTTTTGAGTTTTTAGCGAATAGACAGACAGACAAACATATTTGGGGACTTTATTTTATATGATTTGACTTCAAAAGACGAAACGTCAACTATCGACAACAAAAGATGTTTTTCTGTTTGTCTTGTCTTTTTGTTTTGACTTAACGGTATGGACTGCGCCATAAAAAACTACGCTACGGCCGTGCAAAGACGTGTATTTTTCGACAACCGGTCATAAAATGATTCAGACAAAAATATGTATTTTGTCTTGCCTGCTTTGGTGTGTGCTCCCTCATAATAAATAATGTACTACTGTTTCATCAGACAAGGAAAAAAGCATGTCTTTGTTTTCTATCGTTTTCTTATAGCGCGTTTACACCGAAGTCAAGCTTTTTTTAAATACATTTTATGTTTACCCGGAACAACCGCAACAGTAAGGCAAGTATTTAGCGCAGTAAACGAAACTTGGAGTTTTAAAAAAACTCGCTTAAGTATAAAAATATTGAAATCGTTTTAACAGTCAAAACCAATCTTGATTTTTCGTTTTTAGACTTACACGAATACAATATGTCAAAACAAAACCAGTATCGCTTCAAAGTTAAAATATAAAATACAAAACCTTGGAAAGTGACATTATCGAGATCTCAGATGATTCAGACGATTCAGTTGATAAGATCAAAAATTTCTAATTTTTTTCTTGATATTGACATATATATGTATTTTTATACTCTATAAGTCTGTCAAGAAGTCTGCAACACACAGAAGGAGAAATCGGAGACACCATAAAGTGTATATATTCTTGACAGCTCGATGAGACGAGTTGATAAACCATCTTTCGCTGTATGTATGGAAACTAGTCCCTCAATTTTTAAGATAGAGAGCTGAAATTTTCCGCTGCACATTTGTCGGAATCAGCAGAATCGGACCCATACAAACCTAAATTTAAATTGTTTTTATTAGAAAAATTTTTTTTTGTTTTTTGTCTTACCGAACTAAAATTTGGACAGTGTTTGATATTCACAAACTATTATCCTAGGATTACTGGATCGTACAGTTCCCGATATGTGCGCCTAATACACCAATATACATATCGCAATCTACATATGACACGTATTTCATAGAGTCAATATTATTTTTTTTCTTTGTTATGCATTTCGCTTCGGTGCCATTGCACAACAATCTATCAATTATATTGTTTGCTATAAAAAATGCAATGCCTACGAACCTAGACGAAAATATAACCAAGTATCCCTCACTTGTCTAATTCAATTTAATCTTCAAATGAACCACAAACGAAATCACAGAACTCAACTGCAGATCTAATACAACCTATAACAATTAATTGGTTGAATCTAGGCCCAATTCAATTCAATTTTAATTTAAACACAAGCATACATAAACCAGATCACTTCTTTCAATTTCCTTCCTTTCAATGCACACACATTGCAAAGAACCAACTCGGTCTATGCTATCACCGTATGCATTGCTTGCAGAAAAAAGTCAATTGCCTTTGAATATTAAAATGCTAAATAGCGAACGTATATGCCCTACTGTTCTAATACAGTTATCCTTACTGACCTACAAATGTAAGCATAAAATGCGCAACAAAATAAACAAAGTCTATTTCCAAACACAAATCAAATTGTCATATGCAATGAATAAGCACAAAAAGAACCGAAAAGAATTGAACACCTGCACTTTGTCAAACTGATTATGTTCAAACTTCGATCGAAATCCCGACCAACAGCCAACACAGTGTTTCAATCAAGAGACGGAACTATCTAACAGAATGACACATATTGTAATTGGCGCAGCGATTGGAATGAAACTTCGTTTTTTGGTGAAAACCATATGAAAATGTGTTCAGTACTTTTTGAGTTTTTAGCGAATAGACAGACAGACAAACATATTTGGGGACTTTATTTTATATGATTTGACTTCAAAAGACGAAACGTCAACTATCGACAACGAGAGATGTTTTTCTGTTTGTCTTGTCTTTTTGTTTTGACTTAACGGTATGGACTGCGCCATAAAAAACTACGCTACGGCCGTGCAAAGACGTGTATTTTTCGACAACCGGTCATAAAATGATTCAGACAAAAATATGTATTTTGTCTTGCCTGCTTTGGTGTGTGCTCCCTCATAATAAATAATGTACTACTGTTTCATCAGACAAGGAAAAAAGCATGTCTTTGTTTTCTATCGTTTTCTTATAGCGCGTTTACACCGAAGTCAAGCTTTTTTTAAATACATTTTATGTTTACCCGGAACAACCGCAACAGTAAGGCAAGTATTTAGCGCAGTAAACGAAACTTGGAGTTTTGAAAAAACTCGCTTAAGTATAAAAATATTGAAATCGTTTTAACAGTCAAAACCAATCTTGATTTTTCGTTTTTAGACTTACACGAATACAATATGTCAAAACAAAACCAGTATCGCTTCAAAGTTAAAATATAAAATACAAAACCTTGGAAAGTGACATTATCGAGATCTCAGATGATTCAGACGATTCAGTTGATAAGATCAAAAATTTCTAATTTTTTTCTTGATATTGACATATATATGTATTTTTATACTCTATAAGTCTGTCAAGAAGTCTGCAACACACAGAAGGAGAAATCGGAGACACCATAAAGTGTATATATTCTTGACAGCTCGATGAGACGAGTTGATAAACCATCTTTCGCTGTATGTATGGAAACTAGTCCCTCAATTTTTAAGATAGAGAGCTGAAATTTTCCGCTGCACATTTGTCGGAATCAGCAGAATCGGACCCATACAAATCTAAATTTAAATTAATGTTTTTATTAGAAAAAATTTTTTTTGTTTTTTGTCTTACCGAACTAAAATTTGGACAGTGTTTGATATTCACAAACTATTATCCTAGGATTACTGGATCGTACAGTTCCCGATATGTGCGCCTAATACACCAATATACATATCGCAATCTACATATGACACGTATTTCATAGAGTCAATATTATTTTTTTTTTTTGTTATGCGAAACAAGGAGAAGAAATTCTTCAAAAAGATACTCATGGCCCGTGCCACGAGTTATGTCGGATTCCTACCGACTATATAACCCTATCGCCTCAAAACCCTTTAATCAATACAGAATTTCCAAAGCATTACTTCGTAGAGAGGGAAAAAATTGCACTTATCTGGGCGCCATTAAACACTCGTACATTCGAGCCTCACGAATGATAGTCGCTACATCGGTAGTGAAAAAAGCCCACTCTTCCGAGGAAAACATCACACGCCTTACGATCTCCTGCGAATTGCATGGAGATCCAAGGCGGTCATACATCCTGCTACGCTGTGTTTCAAACCGAAGACACTAATGAGCACGGTGCTCTGGGTCTTCTACGATGTTCAGGCAGAGGCCACAATATGCATTCTCGGCAAGCCCAAATCTGTGCAGATACTGGCTGAAGCACCCGTGGCCAGTAGCGAATTGGGTAAATACGAAACTAACGTCTCCGCCGCTCCTCTTTAGCCAATCTACTAAATTGGGGATAAGGTGATAAATCCTTCGTGGCTCTGCACTGATCCACCTGTGCTGCCATATGTTTAAGTACCTGCTTCTACGTCTGTCCGTCTGGCCGCAAACTAGTCCCTCAGTTTTTGAGCTAGAGAGCTGAAATTTAGCACAAGGGTTTTTTTTACCATACGCTGCACATTTATCGGAATCGGACCACTACGGGGGGTATGTCCCATACAAACCCCCATTTAAATTAATGTTCTTATTAGAAAAAGTTTTTTGTTTTTTGACTTATTGAACTGAAATTTGGACACTTTTTTCTGTTCCGTATCCATCAGTCATGTAAATTTCATAATCCTAGGATTACCAGGGGGGTACTTCCCATACAAACTCACATTAAATGACAAACTTATAAAGAGTATAAGTACAATAAAAATACAATGCAACTCAAACTGTGTTCTTTGTTGGTACTCAAACTGTAACAGAGAGAATATAGTTATGCTAAGAAAGAAAGGTTGGATGCAAACTGGATGAGCGTGAAGAGTATTCCATCTTTGGCATAGCCAATGATAGCCTTCTTTCTGGTTTTTCTAAAAATAACTTAATGATACGGTACTTTAAAGACAAAATGAGAAAAATCAGATGGAAGTAAAGGAAGATTAGCAAGATCATAAACAACATGAAACTAACACATCACTCAATAAGTGCGTAGGATGACATATAGATGGCGCAACTATTGATAAATCCATATGATTTTTAAGAACTACCAATTTTCAAACGATAGGTTTCAAAATTTTATGAAAATCTGGCTTTTACCTTAAAAGTTACAGATGTTTAAGTAAAGCAACTTTTCTCTCTTTCAACAATGCAATTGCGATGGAATTTCGTGTGTGATGATTGAATGACGACTATTTTCATGTATGGGTCCTAAAGATGACCGCAAGTGTTAAAACTTCGATAAAGTTTCAAGTTGGCAACTGGAATCTATCAACGCTATAAAAGTGTTGTACTAATTCGACCACTCCGTAAACTTGCTAGAAAAAGTAGGAATTGTTATTGTGAGCAACTTTGTCTTTCTACGGGAATGCAATCCTTCCAAGGGTGTATGATTTATAGCTGTACTATGAAGCGATGACTCTAACATGTTTGATCGGTGACGCAGGATACAAAGCCGGATGAACTGAGATTCAACTAAACCTAACCTTGATTCTAAATCCTCAATCGTCATCTACGTACATCTTGGTGACGTAGTCCATGCTTCGATTCAAAGAGCTCAGCAAACCTTCACGCACTGGAGTAAGATCCTTATGCCATTTCGCTTCGGTGCCATTGCACAACAATCTATCAATTATATTGTTTGCTATAAAAAATGCAATGCCTACGAACCTAGACGAAAATATAACCAAGTATCCCTCACTTGTCTAATTCAATTTAATCTTCAAATGAACCACAAACGAAATCACAGAACTCAACTGCAGATCTAATACAACCTATAACAATTAATTGGTTGAATCTAGGCCCAATTCAATTCAATTTTAATTTAAACACAAGCATACATAAACCAGATCACTTCTTTCAATTTCCTTCCTTTCAATGCACACACATTGCAAAGAACCAACTCGGTCTATGCTATCACCGTATGCATTGCTTGCAGAAAAAAGTCAATTGCCTTTGAATATTAAAATGCTAAATAGCGAACGTATATGCCCTACTGTTCTAATACAGTTATCCTTACTGACCTACAAATGTAAGCATAAAATGCGCAACAAAATAAACAAAGTCTATTTCCAAACACAAATCAAATTGTCATATGCAATGAATAAGCACAAAAAGAACCGAAAAGAATTGAACACCTGCACTTTGTCAAACTGATTATGTTCAAACTTCGATCGAAATCCCGACCAACAGCCAACACAGTGTTTCAATCAAGAGACGGAACTATCTAACAGAATGACACATATTGTAATTGGCGCAGTCGCGTTAAGATAAATTTAATTTTATCCGAAAGGGACCTGTTTCGTGTGTGAAAAAAAAATAAACAAAAAAAAAAATTGGAGAACCTAATTGCGGTATTGGAACAACACAAAACGCCATAAGAACATTAGCGCAGCTACATCAAATGTGCTGCCGAACCCAGTGGCAGTGAGGGAAAGACAACTTTCCAAAATAAAGTACATCACTCCATTTTCGGGGAACAACAAATAAAGTAAGAGCTTTCATAAAGTGCGTCGAGTATTACCTCAACAGAATACCAGAGTAAATCGAGAAGAATTAGTGGCCATGATCTACTACGAAAAGATACAAGGGGAAGCTAAATTAGCACTTCTCTATCTACAACAGTTTGACCATTGGCAACTCATCAAAGGAGCTCTCCGAAAGAAATATCGACCAGACATTCGACCAGAGTTGTCGGTAGTCTAATAACCTAATAAATCTATATATCAATACAAATACAAGATTCTTTTCGGCCCGTTTTACCTTACTGACGTTAACGTATTTTCATGAAAATTATATGGTTAGAAAGGTATTCGTCTCTAGATTGGTAATGTGTAATTTTTATGCCGATATATTAATGTTAATTATGCATGAAACAGGTGAGAAAACCAAGCATTTTCACCAGTTCCGCAGCCAAATAATATTGGAATGTTTTTATTAGAAAAAGTTTTTTGTTTTTCGTCTTACCGAACTAAAATTTGGACAGTGTTTGATATTCACAAACTATGATCCTAGGATTACTAGATCGTACAGTTCCCGATATGTGTGCCTAATACACCAATATATATATTGCAATCTACATATGACGTATTTCATAGAGTCAATATTTTGAAGTGAAACATCTTTAGCGGCGTTGGGCAAAAATTTAGTATGAAATTTTCAGTAAAAAAATATAAAATGGAACGTTTTGAGATTTCTGTATCTCATGAACCGCACTAAGTAGAGACTTGAAGAATGTGTATTTCTATTCCCATATCCCCAACAAATAATAAATTTTTTTTTTTTGGCAAATCCACCAGAAAAGTCTTAATAAAGAGATTGCATTTCCACAACAAGAACATGCAGTTTGTGTGTATAAAAATGTTTATAACAACAACATGCAGGCAACCAGCATGTGTGTTGTACAAAAACAAGCGAATGTACAAAGAAAAGAGAACAAGAAACACACAGAAGCTTGCGGTTTATCTAATTTTTGTGCAAGAGGGGACAACAGACGGTCAACGTAAACACATTGTTAAACACAACAACAACTACACACGCCAAAGAAACCAAAAGCAATATACAGACGGACAGATAGACAGAATGACTGAATGACAGACAAACTCATCGATCTGATGAAGAATATATGTATTTACTTTATGTGGTTTCACTTTGTCTCCTTCTGTGTGTTATGCCAGCAAGACATTATGCGATCGATTGTACGATCAAAATCAAAAGTTTTTAATTCTCCATGCAATCGTGCCATGTTCCATCCCCGCACACGTTGCGAGTGTCCACAAGCTAAATGAAATTGTACAATCAGTCGCATAATGTATGGCCGGCATAACAAACTTCTTAACAAACTTATAGTACTATTCAAGCTTGACAATTTTTCCATCAGAGAGCAAAACATTTTTTAAAACAATGAGAGCATGCCAAATCTTTATGCATACTCAATGTGTTTGGAAGTGCTCGAGCGGTGACAAAATTTCATAGTGCAAATAAAAATAATAATTAACTCAAATAATAAAATAATTCAAAATCGAATATTTTTGGTCATATTTATTAGTAAATGAGTACTCACAAAAAATATTAAATATAAGGATGTAATTGTTTTGAGATGATCACTCTGTCTGTTTTTAAGAAGTTTCACTTCAATCACGTGTACGATGGCACACGCGTTTTTTTTTTTTTTTTTTGTATGCGAAACAAGGAGAAGAATTTCTTCAAAAAGATACTCATGGCCCGTGCCACGAGTTATGTCGGAATCCTACCGACTATATCACCCTATCGCCTCAATACCCTTTAATCAATACGGAATTACCAAAGCATTACTTCGTAGAGAGGGAAAAAATTGCACTTATCTGGGCGCCATTAAACACTCGTACATTCGAGCCTCACGAATGATAGTCGCTATATCGGTAGTGAAAAAAGCCCACTTTTCCGAGAAAAGCATAACACGCCTTACGATCTCCTGCGAATTGCATGGAGATCCAAGGCGGTCATACATCCTGCTTTGCTGTGCTTCAAACTGAGGACACTCATGAGCGAGGTGCTCTGGGTCTTCTACGATGCTACAATATGGATTCTCGGCAAGCCCAAATCTGTGCAGATACTGGCTGAAGCACCCGTGGCCAGTAGCGAATTGGGTAAATTCGAAACTAACGTCTACGCCGCTCCTCTTTAGCCAATCTACTATATTGGGGATAAGGTGATGAATCCTACGTGGCTATGAACTGCACCACCTATGCTGCCATAATATCTGTGCAGTCAAGCATAGCAGACGTGTTTCCATTTCTAACACTCCGCAAAGTTAAGTTCTTTTTATAATTTATTGTGCATTGCTTTATTGGATCGTGTTTCGGCTTATTTACTTTTTAAAATAACCTTTGTGCTTAATAAGTTCATATTTTTTTGTTTTTTACATTTTTCTGAAGATCAGTGCATTTTGTTTGTTTTTCTCCTGTTCATTAGTTTTACCTGTGTATTTTGTTATTGCATACATCATTTCTAAGATTTATTTTGTGAGCATTGTTGTTGCCAAACCAATCTGTTATTGATTTGTGTCTTTGTACCATTTTGGGTCTATAATATTGTTGTTGGAAACCCATTTGTTCGACTTTTGTGCTTTGGGTTTGTAACTTTGTGTGCATTGGTTTTACATTGCACTTGCCTGACAGGGTGTCACAATCTGCATTTTGTTATTATTTTTATTTTATTTTTATTTAAATTTATTGTTGTTGCATCAGTTTATTGAAAATGATTTGTTGCAATCCAACGTGTAAAAATATAGAGACATTTGATGAGGATTCACATCGGACAGTACGATGCTGGCTGTGTGACAATTATTGCCATATAAAGTGTGTGGGATTGACCGGCCGAGACTATGACAGAATACTTAGTAGAACTAAATCTGCTTGTGGCAAGTTGACATGGTCTTGCCCATCCTGTTCCAAACACCTGTTTGATTTTCTTTCAATGTATCGGAGTATACGTGACAAATTTATTAAGTTAATAAGCGCTGTAAACCAATTCTCGCTTGATTTTGATACAGGCACTGAATTACGAAGTAATTATCAGTTCGATTCGCCCCCTCCCCTTCTTTTATTGTTACCATCACATCTGCATCTTACATCTAATGTTCTTAATAATGAAGTCCTTGGTAATCATTTTGTAATTTATAGACAGGATCGCCAGTTTCGTCGTGGTGGTGGTGTTCTTGTTGCAGTTAAGTCAAGTTTTCGTTCCGAAGTTATTCAAGTTGTTCTGCCTGCTGATATTGAATTTATTGGCGCCAAAATAGTCCTTCCCCATGTTGCGATTTTCGTTACGTGCTCTTATATTCCTCCAGGTTGGAGCTTAGAAACTTATACGCATCACTATGAGGCTATTATGTCTGTTTCCAAACTTGTCCGTGATCGTGATATCCTGGTCGTGCTGGGTGATTTTAATTTACCTACCATTTCTTGGTCCTTTTTCGGACATTCAAGTTACCTCGTTCCCTCTGGAAACCATGTTTTCATTGATAGCTTGATCGAACTTTCTCTCTTCCAAATGAATTTTGTTGTAAATCATCTTCATAGGTCATTAGATTTAGTATGGTGTTATGATAGTACTGTCACTGTTGTGTCTAAAACCTCTCCCTTATCTCTTCCTGAAGACCATTATCATCCTTCCTTAGAAATTTCACTCTGTCTTACTTCTTCTTCCTCACCGGTGCCTTTGTTTCTGCAAAGCGAATTTTGGGTCACTAAATTTTCTGCAGTTGTACCGATATGTCTGTGGCCATTAAATTCTTTTATGACACATTGTACTCTGCCTTTGCTAAATGTATTCCTCTAATGAATGTACCAAAAGGATCGTACAAGCCATCTTGGTTTACGCGTGAGCTCTCCACTTTAAAAAACTTAAAGTCTAGACTATATAAAAAATTTAAAATCTGTGGGTCTTCCTGTGTTTTTGATAGATTTTGTGTGGCACGTTATAAGTTTCTCTCTTTTAATTCCCGTTGCTACAACACTTATCTTATCCGTTGTAGGTTGCAATTTTCAAGTAATCCCAAACGGTTTTATAATTTTGTTAATGCTAAACGCAAATCGGCTTGATTTCCTTCTTCTTTTTTTTTAGATAATTTGCATACATCAACTGATCCTGAAATATCTAACTAATTTGGAAAGTTTTTCCAAACGGCCTTTTTCTGGTACTTCCTACCCTTATCATGTTAGCACAATTAACAATTTCAGAACCCCCGAACTTGATGAGGTGAATATTCTTCATAATCTAAGATCCCTGAAATTTTCTTATTCTCCTGGTCCAGATACTGTCCCTAGTTGTGTCCTTATACGGTGTGCAAACTCCCTGTATAGGCCGTTATTCAAGCTTTTTAGCTTATCACTACAGGTACCTTCATTTCCGCCTATTTGGAAGGAATCTTTCATTATTTCCCTCCATAAAAAAGGAAATAAATCTGATATCTCAAATTATAGGGGCATATCTAAACTGTCCGCTATCCCAAAATTGTTTGAAAAGGTCCTCATAACGAATTTGCAACATTTCCGTAAAGCAGTTATTTCTCCACCACTGCATGGATTTGTAAAATGCAGGTCCGCAACCACTAACCTCCTTCAGTTTACTTCATTTGTTAATCAAGGTTTCGTCAATAGGTCACAAGCTGATGTTATTTACAAAGACTTTACTAAAGCCTTTGACTCAGTTAATCATGACCTTCTTTTGTATAAACTAAATATTATGGACTTTCCGTATAATAAATATGTTTACGCACCTGCTTCTGTCCGCATCTGTCCATCTGGCCGCAAACTAGTCCCTCAGTTTTTGAGCTAGAGAGCTGAAATTTGGCACATAGGTTTTTTTTACCATAAATCCATATGATTTTTAAGAACTACCAATTTTCAAACAATAGGTTTCAAAATTTTATGAAAATCTGGCTTTTACCTCTTTCAACAATGCAATTGCGATGGAAAAAGCTGAATTTCTTGTGTGATGATTGAATGACGACTATGTTCATGTATGGGTCCTAAAGACGACCGCAAGTGTTAAAACTTCGATAAAGTATCAAGTTGGTAACTGGAATCTATCAACGCTATAAAAGTGTTGTACCAATTCGACCACTCCGTAAACTTGCTAGAAAAAGTAGGAATTTATATTGTGAGCAACTTTGTCTTTCTACGGGAATGCAATCCTTCCAAAGGTGTATGATTTATATCTGTACTATGAAGCGATGACTCTAAAATTCTTGTTCGGTGACGCAGGATACAAAGCCGGATGAACTGAGATTCAACTAAACCTAACCTTGATTCTAAATCCTCAATCGTCATCTGCGTACCATTCTTAGTGACGTTGTCCATGCTTCGATTCAAAGAGCTCAGCAAACCTTCACGCACTGGAGTAAGATCCTTCTTGCCATTTCGCTTCAGTGCCATTGCACAACAAACTATCAATTATAATGTTTGCTATAAAAAATGCAATGCCTACGAACCTAGACGAAAAGATAACCAAGTATCCCTCACTTGTCTAATTCAATTTAATCTTCAAATGAACCACAAAGGAAATCACAGAATTTAACTGCAAATCTTATACAACCTATAACAATTAATTGGTTGAATCTAAGCCCAGTTCAATTCAGTTTCAATTTAAACACAAGCATAAATAAACCAGATCACTTCTTTCAATTTCCTTCCTTTCAATGCACACACATTGCAAAGCAATAACTCGGTCTTTGCTTGCAGAAAAAAGTCAATTACCTTTGAATATTAAAATGCTTAATAGCGAACGTATATGCTCTACTGTTCTAATATAGTTTTCATTACTGACCTACAAATGTAAGCATAAAATGCACAGCAAAATAAACAAAGTCTATTTCCAAACACAAATCAAATTGTCATATGCAATGAATAAGCACACAAAGAACCGAAAAGAATTGAACACCTGCACTTTGTCAAACTGATTATGTTCAAACTTCGATCGAAATCCCGACCAACAGCCAACACAGTGTTTCAATCAAGAGACGGAACTATCTAACAGAATGACACATATTGTAACTGGCGCAGTCGCGGTAAGATAAATTTAATTTTATCCGAAAAGGACCTGTTTCGTGTGTGGAAAAAAAAATTAACAAAAAGAAAAAAACTTGGAAAACCTAATTGCGGTATTGGAACAACACAAAACGCCATAAGAACATTGGCGCAGCTACAACCAAATGTGCTGCCGAACCTGGTTGCAGTGAGGGAAAGACAACTTTCCAAAATAAAGCACATCACTCCATTTTCGGGGATCATTACTTCAAATAGTGTAAGAGCTTTCATAAAGTGCGTCGAGTATTACCTCAACAGAATACCAGAGTAAATCGAGAAGAAGCAGTGGCCATGATCTACCACGAGAAGATACAAGGGGAAACTAAATTAGCACTTCTCTATCTACAATAGTTTGACCATTGGTAACTCATCAAAGGAGCTCTCCGAAAGAAATATCGACCAGACATCCGACCAGAGTTGTCGGTAATCTAATAACCTAATAAATCTATCTATATATCAATACAAAGACAAGATTCTTTACGGCCCGTTTTACCTTACTTGACGTAAACGTATTGTCATGAAAATTATATGGTTAGAAAGGTATTCGTCTATAAATTGGTAATGTGTAATTTTTATGCCGATATATTAATGCTAATAATGCATAACACAGGTGAGAAAACTAGGCATTTATAACAACAGCAACAAGCATTGAAAACACCATTCGGCTCACTGCTTACACAGCGAAGTTGTGGAATGAGAGAACGAAAATATTTTTCAAGCGAATACGTACATAAGTACCTACGAACGATTGATTGTGTACATACAAACGAAAACATATGAAAACAATGACAATCAAGAGCGAGAAAACAATATCTTTCACTCTGTCTGATAGCCTTCGTTCGCCGCTTCTTATCGCTTCGCTGCGAGCAAGGCTTCAGCCAGTTTTGTGTTTCTCAATTTCTTTCTTCTGGCGGGATGGTCAAAGCAAAACAGACGAATTGATAATTTTTTTTTGAAAATGAACCAGTAAACTTAAGTTGAATCTTTGTTAATAAGTACAATGAGAAAAATAACTCAAGGTACATAAGGATATACTATTCAAAGATTTGGTAGTTTCGAGGAAATAATGACAGAATTAAATACCAGGAGCTTTGAAGACAGATGTATAAAGAAGAATTACAGAATTTTTGATAAAAAAACAATAACCATCAGCAAAACAATCTTAACAGAAATAATAATAGTAACCAGTAACAACGTTATAATACCTAAATAATATTGTAATTACAATAATCAACAAGGGAATAACCAGAATAAATCTGGTCACATCAGACAAAATTTCAGTTATCAGAATAATCACTACAATCTGTCAAATCAAGTTTCATGTAACAACAGTCGCCTAAACAGCGGTAATTATAGGCAGCAGAATGTCCCAATCAGACATAGAGGAGAGCAATGCACAATGACATTCTGTTTAAGAGGTGAATAGTTTGTTTAATAAATTAGCCTCGGAATGTAATAAAGCTCCCATAATAACCATTACTATTAATAATAAACAATTTCTAGCGCTGATTGACACTGAAGCAATAAATGTGAGACTAGTGAGGAAGTAAAAGATTTTAAGAAGAAGTCTGTAAAACCGGTTGCTGATTCAACAGTGAATAAAAAATATCACTTTACAGAGGGAGACACACTGAATGCCCTCAATAATTCAATGTAGAAAAAACAGACCTATGTAGATGGAAAATGACCCATTTGGAGCTGAAATATCAGTTGTACCAAGTCCCTACTTACTAAGCGACCATTGGTGTTATTGGTCGCGAGTGCTCCCCCTATCATAATTTAGCACTAATGCCAAACTCTCTCCACAACCCAGGATACCAAGGCCTGGTCGCGGTAACCGCTCGTCCATCGCCCCTACTGCTCCATGCACAAAAACACTTATTCCATTTTATACAACAATGTGTTCATTCACAAAAAACTTAAACACTTACAAAAAGCAACACACATAAATAATTCTTTTTTTTTAATTTTTTTTTTTTATTGCATCGCCTGTATTTTTATGAATAGGACTAACAATTATAATTCAACTCTTATAAGCTAACACACTTGTGTCCTTCCTGCAAGGAAGAGGAATGGGTCCACTTAGCACTACGAGCCTCTTAGTAAGCGATTTAGACGTGATGAGCTATGGTTAGGGGATTAACATGTCGAGCTAGTTTTTCCATGTAAAGACGTTTACGCTTAGAACATTCATCTTATACTGGTGGCACTTCCAGGTCTTTGTGAATGTCTTCATTCCTAATATACCATGAAGCTCCTGTAATTATTCTAAGTATCTTGGATTGTGCTCTTTGTATAACTCGCGCTTGCGGTACCCCACAATTCAGAGCCATAAGTCCGAAGTGGTTTTATAACAGAGGTATACAGTAACACCTTGTACTCAAGTCTCAGACCAGATTTAGAGTTAATTAGCCAGTGAAGGCTTTGTGCCCTTAGTTTCATAACAGTCTTTTTAGCTTCTATATGTTTCCTCCAGGTGAGACGTCTGTTTAGATGAACGCCAAGATAAGTTACCTCTTGAGTTTGAGGAATTGTAGCACCATTTAGCGTTACTGGAGAGCATGTCCGACGATTCAAAGTAAATGTAATGTGTTTACATTTCCCCTCAATGACTGTAATTCTCCAGTTAGATAACCACTCCTGGAGGATTTTAAGATGATTATCCAGGACTGTAAAAGCTTTAACTGGGTAACGGAAGCTGCTGATTATGGCAGTCATCGGCAAAAGTCGATGTGACAATTTGAGTACTTGTTGGAATGTCAGCAGTGAATAAAACATATAATGTTGGTCCCAAGACACTGCCTTGGGGAACGCCTGCCTTTATCATAATTTCATTTGTTACGAAGTTTTTTTGTCTTACTACAAACACTCGATTTGTTATGTATGATTGCAGGATTTTATGCATATTTTGGGGTAGAAAACATTTAATTTTGTGAATTAAACCTTCATGCCATACTGGATCAAACGCTTGTGCTACATCAAGAAATACTGCTGGGCAATATTCTCGTTTTTCAAAAGCAGTTCTTATTTCCGAAGTAACTCTATTGACTTGCTCAATCGTTCCATGTTTTGCTCTGAATCCAAACTGATGGTCTGGGATTGTACAACATGTTTGTAAATGGTAGTTGAGTTTGACCTCAAGAATCTTCTCAAATAGTTTAGGAAGACATGGAAGCAGACTTTTGGGTCTATAAGAAAAAGAACTCGTCCTATCTTTTCCGGACTGTGGAACCATTATAATAACTGACTTCTTCCATTGCATTGGAAAGTATCCAATTCGAAAGATAGCATTGAATAGATTTGAGAGAAATGCTTTTGCTGGAAGTTCAGTTATCATTTTAGGAACAATACAATCATAACCTGCAGATTTCTTAGGATTCAGTTGAGTCTTAAAAATTAACTCGATTTCCCTTGAGCTAGTTTTTAATGGAGACATATTTCCATAATTTGAGATTGTCTGGTTAGGAAGCACAAAATTGTTAGTGGGAGGATTTGGTTGGCCAAATGGTTGGCAAATACATTAGCCTTCTCATCGTCTAAACGTGCCCAACTACCGGTTCGATCTCTAATAGGTGAATCCAATTCCACAGGAGTTTTTAGTGAATTTTGGGCTTTCCAGAGTGATAATCTAGTGTTTGTAGGTGATAGATTCTCAATATAGTGCCTTTGTGCCTCGAACTTATCACTTTGACTAGTTTTTTTGTTGCAGTTTTTAGCTTTTGTTCAGCGGTAGGAGATCTGTGCTGTTGCCATTCTCTTCTCAATCTTCGTTTAATAGTTAACTAGTTCTTCGATGTCCCTATTTGAGGAAGATTTTCTGCTGATCTTGTGCACAACAATAGCAGGCGTTGATACCTCAGCTGCAGCTACCAATATTGAATTAATCTTATTAGCTCATGTGTCAGAGTTGATCGCAGGTGCAATTTCGATGTGAGAACTTATACATTTCTTATATTGCAACCAATTTGTTTTTTTAGATATAAGTCTAGACGGGCGATCCTATTGGATAATCGAGTAGAATGATATCAACGGGTGAGTCATCGGATGAGAGTTCATAATGAGAATCTGCTGATATAAATTTCTAGGTATATTTCTTGTGATACCAAAGCCGATAATATCAGGAATTTTTCTTTGATCCGCCGGCCAGTATGTAGGCCTACCGGGTGAAACGAAGTCTATTTTGTGTTTCCAATTTACAAGAGTATTGTAGTAGTTGCCGACCTTTTGGACTTACTAAACGAGAGCCCCAATAGGTGTGTTTAGCATTGTAGTCACCGGCCGCTAGAAAACGTTCGCCAAGGCTATCAAAGAAATTATTAAACATGTCTTCAGATATTGAAAACCGTGGGGGACAATATACAGCAGATATCGTCAGATTACAATAACTCGTTTGCATCAAAATCGAGGTTGCTTGTAGATATTTGGATGAGCATGGATCCAGAGACTGGTGTTTTATACCGTTTCTTAATATTACGCATGTACCATCCGGGTGATTAGTCGTATAAACTATATAGTCGTATAACTAAACTGGTAGGTGTAATAGTTTATTTTAGTTTCATTAAGATAATTGGTGACAGAACGGTAGTTGTTTTCAGTATAAATTTGAACTTTAGTTTCCTTAATATTAACCTTGGTAATGGGGACAATATGGAAGTTATTGTTGCCAATTATTTTTTTGATACCATCTACAAGCTTGTTCGAGCTTTCTTCTCGATTATATATTGGGGGAGGTTTTGAAGATTTAAGTTTTATTTGGTTTTCATCAGTATTTTTAATGGGTTCATCCTTTTCTGCAAGTAGTTGGTATCTATTACTATCCAAGAGCGTTTTCTTTGCAGCATTGTTTATTTCCTTTGTACACATTCGTCATCTGGTATTCTTACATATTAAAAGGAATCTGTTTGTTCTATATACTACTAGCAAACCGTCCTGCTTTGCACGGGTGCAATTTAAAAAATATCGTTTTGGTATTGATAGCATGAAATTTTATTAATTGATTTTTTAACAGATTTTTGTTTACATTATGTCTTTGTATACAAATTTTACAGCTTTTTTGTCATTACACAATACGAACTGAAGTGACGCGTGAAAAAGCTACATATAACTGTCCATGGGGAAAACACTGAATGGTCAGGTCTAATCCCACAACGTTGAATGTTTGACCTTGTGATTGAAAATGACAATCCTTGACAGAATAAAATGATTTACTTTACCTATTTGATCGTTGGTAGGGACATTTCTTCCTTATATTGCAAGTAAACAAATGTTTTCTTTACCTTATAGTATGGCTTAAATGATAATAATAATTACTTTAATTTAATTGTAAAATCACATTTGAAGAAACTTTGCTGTGTAAAGAATTAAAAGCTGCAATATTGTAGTAGCAGTAAATGTTTTTTCCATAAATTATAACACTATTACAACTACATTAATTTTATAAGCAAACAAAACGGGACTCGTCCGCAAAGCCAACCTGTGAAATTATCAAAATACAGTATTGGTAAATGGGAAAAGAACTACTTTTTGAAATTTTTTGTGAACCAAAAAGAGCTGTTTGATGTTGTAGTGAAAGAAAAATACCTGTTTTGGTGAATGTCAAACTTATTGTTGCTGTCTTTAGTGAATGACAAATATAGATATTTAATGATAATAATCATAATTACTTTTATTTTTGAATCAATTATTTATGTACATGCAAACTTGTCTAAGGAAATTCTTTAATTAACAGTGAAAACCGTATCAAAATACGTTGCGTGGCTTAGAAGTAATCAGTATTCTAACTTCTTGAAATTTCGACTTTGCTTTTACTATGTAAAAGAAGTATTACTTTGACTAAATCTTCTAATGCAATAAAATCATTCTACATATAATACTTTTGTTATTGCCGTGTGTGCTTTTTCTTTAATTTTTGCTTGGTAATGTAATTATTGGCCCAGGCATTTAAAAAAAGAAAAGAAAAAGCATAAATACAGTATAACAATAATTCTTTGGCACAATGGCGGAGTACAATGTGTAATTTTTATGCCGATATATTAATGCTAATAATGCATAACACAGGTGAGAAAACTAGGCATTTATAACAACAGCAACAAGCATTGAAAACACCATTCGGCTCACTGCTTACACAGCGAAGTTGTGGAATGAGAGAACGAAAATATTTTTCAAGCGAATACGTACATAAGTACCTACGAACGATTGATTGTGTACATACAAACGAAAACATATGAAAACAATGACAATCAAGAGCGAGAAAACAATATCTTTCACTCTGTCTGATAGCCTTCGTTCGCCGCTTCTTATCGCTTCGCTGCGAGCAAGGCTTCAGCCAGTTTTGTGTTTCTCAATTTCTTTCTTCTGGCGGGATGGTCAAAGCAAAACAGACGAATTGATAATTTTTTTTTGAAAATGAACCAGTAAACTTAAGTTGAATCTTTGTTAATAAGTACAATGAGAAAAATAACTCAAGGTACATAAGGATATACTATTCAAAGATTTGGTAGTTTCGAGGAAATAATGACAGAATTAAATACCAGGAGCTTTGAAGACAGATGTATAAAGAAGAATTACAGAATTTTTGATAAAAAAACAATAACCATCAGCAAAACAATCTTAACAGAAATAATAATAGTAACCAGTAACAACGTTATAATACCTAAATAATATTGTAATTACAATAATCAACAAGGGAATAACCAGAATAAATCTGGTCACATCAGACAAAATTTCAGTTATCAGAATAATCACTACAATCTGTCAAATCAAGTTTCATGTAACAACAGTCGCCTAAACAGCGGTAATTATAGGCAGCAGAATGTCCCAATCAGACATAGAGGAGAGCAATGCACAATGACATTCTGTTTAAGAGGTGAATAGTTTGTTTAATAAATTAGCCTCGGAATGTAATAAAGCTCCCATAATAACCATTACTATTAATAATAAACAATTTCTAGCGCTGATTGACACTGAAGCAATAAATGTGAGACTAGTGAGGAAGTAAAAGATTTTAAGAAGAAGTCTGTAAAACCGGTAGCTGATTCAACAGTGAATAAAAAATATCACTTTACAGAGGGAGACACACTGAATGCCCTCAATAATTCAATGTAGAAAAAACAGACCTATGTAGATGGAATATGACCCATTTGGAGCTGAAATATCAGTTGTACCAAGTCCCTACTTACTAAGCGACCATTGGTGTTATTGGTCGCGAGTGCTCCCCCTATCATAAATTAGCACTAATGCCAAACTCTCTCCACAACCCAGGATACCAAGGCCTGGTCGCGGTAACCGCTCGTCCATCGCCCCTACTGCTCCATGCACAAAAACACTTATTCCATTTTATACAACAATGTGTTCATTCACAAAAAACTTAAACACTTACAAAAAGCAACACACATAAATAATTCTTTTTTTTTAATTTTTTTTTTTTATTGCATCGCCTGTATTTTTATGAATAGGACTAACAATTATAATTCAACTCTTATAAGCTAATACACTTGTGTCCTTCCTGCAAGGAAGAGGAATGGGTCCACTTAGCACTACGAGCCTCTTAGTAAGCGATTTAGACGTGATGAGCTATGGTTAGGGGATTAACATGTCGAGCTAGTTTTTCCATGTAAAGACGTTTACGCTTAGAACATTCATCTTATACTGGTGGCACTTCCAGGTCTTTGTGAATGTCTTCATTCCTAATATACCATGAAGCTCCTGTAATTATTCTAAGTATCTTGGATTGTGCTCTTTGTATAACTCGCGCTTGCGGTACCCCACAATTCAGAGCCATAAGTCCAAAGTGGTTTTATAACAGAGGTATACAGTAACACCTTGTACTCAAGTCTCAGACCAGATTTAGAGTTAATTAGCCAGTGAAGGCTTTGTGCCCTTAGTTTCATAACAGTCTTTTTAGCTTCTATATGTTTCCTCCAGGTGAGACGTCTGTCTAGATGAACGCCAAGATAAGTTACCTCTTGAGTTTGAGGAATTGTAGCACCATTTAGCGTTACTGGAGAGCATGTCCGACGATTCAAAGTAAATGTAATGTGTTTACATTTCCCCTCAATGACTGTAATTCTCCAGTTAGATAACCACTCCTGGAGGATTTTAAGATGATTATCCAGGACTGTAAAAGCTTTAACTGGGTAACGGAAGCTGCTGATTATGGCAGTCATCGGCAAAAGTCGATGTGACAATTTGAGTACTTGTTGGAATGTCAGCAGTGAATAAAACATATAATGTTGGTCCCAAGACACTGCCTTGGGGAACGCCTGCCTTTATCATAATTTCATTTGTTACGAAGTTTTTTTGTCTTACTACAAACACTCGATTTGTTATGTATGATTGCAGGATTTTATGCATATTTTGGGGTAGAAAACATTTAATTTTGTGAATTAAACCTTCATGCCATACTGGATCAAACGCTTGTGCTACATCAAGAAATACTGTTGGCAATATTCTCGTTTTTCAAAAGCAGTTCTTATTTCCGAAGTAACTCTATTGACTTGCTCAATCGTTCCATGTTTTGCTCTGAATCCAAACTGATGGTCTGGGATTGTACAACATGTTTGTAAATGGTAGTTGAGTTTGACCTCAAGAATCTTCTCAAATAGTTTAGGAAGACATGGAAGCAGACTTTTGGGTCTATAAGAAAAAGAACTCGTCCTATCTTTTCCGGACTGTGGAACCATTATAATAACTGACTTCTTCCATTGCATTGGAAAGTATCCAATTCGAAAGATAGCATTGAATAGATTTGAGAGAAATGCTTTTGCTGGAAGTTCAGTTATCATTTCAGGAACAATACAATCATAACCTGCAGATTTCTTAGGATTCAGTTGAGTCTTAAAAATTAACTCGATTTCCCTTGAGCTAGTTTTTAATGGAGACATATTTCCATAATTTGAGATTGTCTGGTTAGGAAGCACAAAATTGTTAGTGGGAGGATTTGGTTGGCCAAATGGTTGGCAAATACATTAGCCTTCTCATCGTCTGAACGTGCCCAACTACCGGTTCGATCTCTAATAGGTGAATCCAATTCCACAGGAGTTTTTAGTGAATTTTGGGCTTTCCAGAGTGATAATCTAGTGTTTGTAGGTGATAGATTCTCAATATAGTGCCTTTGTGCCTCGAACTTATCACTTTGACTAGTTTTTTTGTTGCAGTTTTTAGCTTTTGTTCAGCGGTAGGAGATCTGTGCTGTTGCCATTCTCTTCTCAATCTTCGTTTAATAGTTAACTAGTTCTTCGATGTCCCTATTTGAGGAAGATTTTCTGCTGATCTTGTGCACAACAATAGCAGGTGTTGATACCTCAGCTGCAGCTACCAATATTGAATTAATCTTATTAGCTCATGTGTCAGAGTTGATCGCAGGTGCAATTTCGATGTGAGAACTTATACATTTCTTATATTGCAACCAATTTGTTTTTTTAGATATAAGTCTAGACGGGCGATCCTATTGGATAATCGAGTAGAAGGATATCAACGGGTGAGTCATCGGATGAGAGTTCATAATGAGAATCTGCTGATAAAAATTTCTAGGTATATTTCTTGTGATACCAAAGCCGATAATATCAGGAATTTTTCTTTGATCCGCCGGCCAGTATGTAGGCCTACCGGGTGAAACGAAGTCTATTTTGTGTTTCCAATTTACAAGAGTATTGTAGTAGTTGCCGACCTTTTGGATTTACTAAACGAGAGCCCCAATAGGTGTGTTTAGCATTGTAGTCACCGGCCGCTAGAAAACGTTCGCCAAGGCTATCAAAGAAATTATTAAACATGTCTTCAGATATTGAAAACCGTGGGGGACAATATACAGCAGATATCGTCAGATTACAATAACTCGTTTGCATCAAAATCGAGGTTGCTTGTAGATATTTGGATGAGCATGGATCCAGAGACTGGTGTTTTATACCGTTTCTTAATATTACGCATGTACCATCCGGGTGATTAGTCGTATAAACTATATAGTCGTATAACTAAACTGGTAGGTGTAATAGTTTATTTTAGTTTCATTAAGATAATTGGTGACAGAACGGTAGTTGTTTTCAGTATAAATTTGAACTTTAGTTTCCTTAATATTAACCTTGGTAATGGGGACAATATGGAAGTTATTGTTGCCAATTATTTTTTTGATACCATCTACAAGCTTGTTCGAGCTTTCTTCTCGATTATATATTGGGGGAGGTTTTGAAGATTTAAGTTTTATTTGGTTTTCATCAGTATTTTTAATGGGTTCATCCTTTTCTGCAAGTAGTTGGTATCTATTACTATCCAAGAGCGTTTTCTTTGCAGCATTGTTTTTTAGTGGGCTTAGTTTACGTTTTTTTTTTTATTTGTATGTAGCGGTCTGCACTGCTGCTTTAATTTTCGGAGTCCTGTTTTGACTAGCAACTGGTGTTACAGTTGTCTGTTTGTTTGCTTTAGCTAGCATAGCAGATTCTTTTCTATTGGCTGATTCCACTACCGTTTCTGACGACAAAATTTTTTCGTTGTTTGATGCTGACGCAGTTATTGCGCTGCTTGCTTGTTTTAGTATTGAGTTGTTGTTGCGAATATATGTTTGGGTGTTTGTTGTTTTAGTAACTGCATACGATGACGCGATCGATGCAGTAACTGAGTTTACTGTTGTTGTTGATGCTGTATTAGCTGTTGTTGTATATGATGTGCTTTGTGTTGTGTTTGTTGAAGTTGTCGAAACAGTTGCTTCTGTGGATGAATAAAGAAGAGTTTGAAGAGAAGGGCATTGGGAGCTCCATGATAGAAATTGTTTAGTGTTTGCTTTATTAGAGCACAAAGCAGGAGAGCAAGATCTTGCTCTATGTTCTGGCAACTTTGTAACAGACAAGGAAGATTTATTTTTGTGGTCGGCTGAAACACTAGCACTAGTTAAGGGACAAAAGAACTATTTTTTCTTGACACAATATTAGTTATCTGAAGGAGGAGCAGTGGTAACCACGTCCTATTCAAAGTAACAAATGATAATGATTAATTTTTATTTTTATTAAAATGGAGATTTGTAAGGGAGGTATCCCCTTAGTGGTTCGATTCGGCTGACTCCGACAAATGTGTTGAATGTAATATTTAACAATTGCAATTTGGTAGCACATATCATACATCCCTTTTTACCCTTTCCTTTGTACACATTCGTCATCTGGTATTCTTACATATTAAAAGGAATCTGTTTGTTCTATATACTACTAGCAAACCGTCCTGCTTTGCACGGGTGCATTTTAAAAAATATCGTTTTGGTATTGATAGCATGAAATTTTATTAATTGATTTTTTAACAGATTTTTGTTTACATTATGTCTTTGTATACAAATTTTACAGCTTTTTTGTCATTACACAATACGAACTGAAGTGACGCGTGAAAAAGCTACATATAACTGTCCATGGGGAAAACACTGAATGGTCAGGTCTAATCCCACAACGTTGAATGTTTGACCTTGTGATTGAAAATGACAATCCTTGACAGAATAAAATGATTTACTTTACCTATTTGATCGTTGGTAGGGACATTTTTTCCTTATATTGCAAGCAAACAAATGTTTTCTTTACCTTATAGTATGGCTTAAATGATAATAATAATTACTTTAATTTAATTGTAAAATCACATTTGAAGAAACTTTGCTGTGTAAAGAATTAAAAGCTGCAATATTGTAGTAGCAGTAAATGTTTTTTCCATAAATTATAACACTATTACAACTACATTAATTTTATAAGCAAACAAAACGGGACTCGTCCGCAAAGCCAACCTGTGAAATTATCAAAATACAGTATTGGTAAATGGGAAAAGAACTACTTTTTGAAATTTTTTGTGAACCAAAAAGAGCTGTTTGATGTTGTAGTGAAAGAAAAATACCTGTTTTGGTGAATGTCAAACTTATTGTTGCTGTCTTTAGTGAATGACAAATATAGATATTTAATGATAATAATCATAATTACTTTTATTTTTGAATCAATTATTTATGTACATGCAAACTTGTCTAAGGAAATTCTTTAATTAACAGTGAAAACCGTATCAAAATACGTTGCGTGGCTTAGAAGTAATCAGTATTCTAACTTCTTGAAATTTCGACTTTGCTTTTACTATGTAAAAGAAGTATTACTTTGACTAAATCTTCTAATGCAATAAAATCATTCTACATATAATACTTTTGTTATTGCCGTGTGTGCTTTTTCTTTAATTTTTGCTTGGTAATGTAATTATTGGCCCAGGCATTTAAAAAAAGAAAAGAAAAAGCATAAATACAGTATAACAATAATTCTTTGGCACAATGGCGGAGTACAAATCAAAGGTCGAAAATTTGAATAATTCGAATTTTCAAATGTGGAATTTAAAGTTGAATTGCTGTTTAAAAAGAAGAATTTATTGACGGCAATAACTGGAGAAGTACCACAAGAACCAACGGTGGATGCAACATTGGACCAGCAAGCAGAACATGTTTTTTAAAGACAGAATGGAGTCGTAAAGATGAAGAGGCATTTGCAATCATCGGTTTATCATTAGAAGATGATCAAATCATGTATATTCGAAATGAAACTACAGCAGTGGGTGCGTGGAATAAACTAAAGCTATAACACCAAAAGGCCACCCTTAACAACAAGGTACATCTGATGAGTGAAATTTGCTCTTTTAAAATGGATGCAAATGCGGACATAACGGGGCACATCAACCGAATGCAAAATTTGTTCGTGAAGTAAAAGGACATCGCCGATGAAGCAATATCTGACCATTGGAATGTGGCAATGTTATTGAGCAGTTTACCGGCAAGTTATGGCACATTAATAACAGCTCTTGGGGCGTGTAATGCCGATGATTTAACATTTGCATTTGTACAGCAAAAGTTGATTGCAAAATATGAACGGCGTGTACATTCAAATGGTTCAGAATCGAAAGAAAAAGTTTTAAAATTTGTACACAAAAGTGGCGGGAGTAATAGCAGCAGTAATAGTGGAAGTAATTCGGGAATCGAATGCTATTTCTGTAAAAAACCAAATCATATTAAAAGAGATTGCCTCGAGAATATAAAGTGTAAAGCAAAACAAGGAAAGAAAGAAAAGAGGCCAACAACTACAAAAACTTTTTCTCGTTTGATGAATCCTACAAAGGTATGATTGAGGTTGGAAATGGTGAAAACGTTAATGTCGTCGGTATTGAAAGCGGTAAATTAAAATTTCTTAATCAAATTGGAACAGTCAATGAAGCATTGGCTAAAGACGTATTATTTGCTCCAAGTATGGTTGGAAACATGTTGTCGATTGGAAGACTTGCAGAACAATTTGGAAGTATTTTTCAAGCACAATTGCTGTGAACTTGTTTCTAATGGTGTGCAAATTGCAATCGGATATTGTGTTGAGAATTTATATAAATTGCGTACATCGAGCAAACTAAATGCAGCAATAAATGGTCACAGTGATCACTCTATTCATTCATGGCATCGGATTTTTAGTCATCGTGATCCGGACGTAATAAAGAAAATGGAGCAAGATGGAATAGTCGATGGAATAAAGATTATTGATTGCGGACTTTAAGAATTGTGTGAGACATGTGCAAAAGGGAAATTGACAAGAAAATCATTTCCAAAGAAATCACTAAGTGTATCGAAGGGACCGCTTGATTTAATACATTCAGACGTTTGTGGACCAATGCAAACGGCAGCACCGAGTGGAAAAAGGTATGTTTTGACTTTAATTGATGATTATATTCGTTTTACCATCACCAGGCTACTGGCAAATAAATCTGAGGTGGAAAAAAATATTCGTAATTTCGTTGAATTCGTTAAAACAAAGTTCAACAAAAAGCCAAAGATTGTCAGATCGGATCGTGGAGGTGAATACACGGGCAAACAGTTACAAAAGTATTTAAGGGCTTAAGGTATTCAAACACAGTTAACGGCGGCATATTCACCACAACAAAATAGTGTGGCCGAACAGAAAAATCGCACACTAGTCGAAATGGCATGACGTTCGTTGTTAAACGAGAATTTACCAAATACATTCTGGGATGAAGCAGTCTCAACAGCGTCGTACATTTTCAACAGAACGATTACACGATCAAAGAATGCAATATCATTTGAGCAATTTAATGCAAAAAGAGTTTCAGTAAAGCATTTTAAAGAATTTGGCAGTAAATGTTATGTGAATGTACCAGTGGAAAATCGCAGAAAACTGGATCAAACTGGAGTTGAAATAATATTTCTAGGATATGATGATGAATCGAAGGCATATCGATTCTATGATATGAAGACAGAGAAAATTACGATTAGTCGTGATGTTAAGTTTTTCAATGGTGGGCAGATTAAGATATCCGTTGTAGTGAAATTGATGTTGACTTAGGTATATCGGGTCGTAAAAAGGAAAAGACCATAATGGTTGAAACAGATGATTATAAATCAATTGGTAATGGTGAAAGTAGTGAATACGAAACAGATAATGGAAGCGACACCGTTTTTGAAGAAGAGCATACAACACCAATTCAGGTACCAGCCAGCGGTGCAAGAAATACCACAAGCAGTTATAGAAAGAAACATTTAATCCAGATGTACAAAGGGAATTCCACCACGACGACACAAAAGAGCCAAAAACTTATCATTATTAAGCAAGGAAAAGGACATGTGGATTGAAGCAATGAAGGAGGAGATAAAATCTCTTCAAAAGAATGGTACATGGGAATTGGTAAAGTTGCCGAAAGAAAGAAAATCAATTGGATGCAAGTGGGAAGAAGAATGTTGATGGTAGAGTTCATCGCTACAAAGCCAGACTTGTTCCTCAGGGATTTTCACAAATATTCGGAACTGACAAAAATGAAGTCTTTGCATCAGTACTTAGGCAAACTAAATTTCGAACATTATTGACGGTGGCAAGTAATCAGCGGTTGTTAGTTAAACATTTAGATGCCAAAACAGCATTTTTGAACGGTGAACTCAATGAAACAATGTATATGCGGCAACCACCTGGTTTAAATTATACGGATGGGAGTAAAGTTTGTTTGTTAAAGAAGAGCATCTATGGACTTAAGCAGGTGGCCAGAGCATGGAATGAAGTTATTCACAAAGTGTTGGTAGATGAAGGCTTCATTCATAGCAAATCGGACCAATGTTTATACTCTAAAGAGATCAATGGTACTTGTTGTTACATATTAATTTATGTGGATGACATCATTGTTGCACGTAAAGCAGAAAGTGATATAAAGTACATTGAAGGCGTACTTTCGAAGAAGTTCGAACTAGAAAACTTGGGTGATATTAGGTATTGAAGTGACACACAATGATGATGGAAGTTTTGAATTGAGCCGGTCAAAGTATATCGAACAAATTGCATCTGATTTTGGTTTAAGTGGTGCGAAGGGTTCAATTACACCAATGGAACGTGGTTATTATGGTTCATCGACAGTATCATCAATTAATTAATAATGAAAAATATCAAAAATTAATTGGATGCTTATTATACATTTCATTAAATACGCGTCCAGACATTACAGCAAGTGTTAGTATTCTAGTACAAAAGACATCACAACCAAGTCAAATAAATTGGAACCAGTTAAAAATTTTCAACTCCCGTTGAGTGCAGTTGCATATACAAGCGTGCATGAGTTTAGTTTATTTAGAATATTATTTTTAATTATTAGTGAGAGAACAAAAACAACAACAACACATACCGTTGTAGCGTGACTCTTATCATTCTGTTATTTATAAATTTCGAAAATCCGCAATAATGCCTAACGTTCAATTAGACGAGCGAAGGCAAAACTCCAAAAACAAGATGGGTTACTTTACCATTCGAGACCGCTTGCCCCTCTCTACAGAGAACACGTTCTTGCTCTCCAGCTTTTCTAGCCCCAGCGAAAACAAGCACGCTAACTTGGAGCGCACAGTGCATCTCGCCAACAACTTTTATATCACCGACTATAACGTCATCAATAACTAGCTCAACCCAAAGCTTATATACAACAACTGTAGCATCAACCGCTACCACAATATCTACTTTCACATCAACTATTTCAATTTCAAATTAATACAAATAATCACTCTGTTTTGTTTTGATTAGTTATTATTATACATTTGCACTACAATTGTGCTTATGTTAAAATTGGTGATTTCATATCAAATAAATTTTTATCGACAATTTTTGTTTTTATTTCTAACTTCTTTTTTTATTTCCAATTAACTAGCTATAAATATATTTAATCATAAGAAAGAAACAATTGGATATAATCACTAAAACAATTATTGAAATGGTTCCAAAGGATTTGTTCAGTACGTATACTTAATATCTAAGGGGATGGGATATAAAAAATGGACCAACAAACCTCCTGCCAACATCCAGAATCATAATCTACAAGCTTTTCTAAATTCAAATCAATTCAATTCCAGCTTCTTATATCCTAAGTAATTTATTAACCCTCCGATTAGTGAGTCATCGGTTTCCCTTATACGAGGTACAAGGGCCGCAGGGACCTATTTCTATTTGTATGGAATTTTGTATGATTTTTTTTTAATTTTTTTTTTGTTTTGTTTTGTTATTATTTACTTATTATAAATGTTCATATAATGAATTTTAGAAAGTAATTTTTCTTTATTTAACTTATCATAACTTTTAAATGGTACGTGTTAGAAGAAACCCGTTAAAATTTCGTGCTCAGCATGCCCAAATTAATAAAGAATAGGTGTTTTAATTAATGTTTTTTTTTTTTTTTTTTGTCGCACAGTGTTATCGATGAAATATTCTCTTCACACGCTGAGAGTATGTAAGTTATAAGCATGAAATTTTCACACAGTATAAAACTTGTGACCTTTTATAGTTAGGATGCGATATGTAAGTATTACTTTGTCAAATATTTGCAGTATTGAAATTTGAGCTGAAATTTTGCGGTTTCTTTTTACCATACGCTGCACATTTGTCGGCATCAGCCGAAGCGAATCATTAGGGGAGGTACCTCCCATACAAAGCCCCCTTTCAATTAATATTCTTATTGGAAAAAGTATTGTGTTTTTTAACATATCGAACTGAAATTTGGACAATATACGTTTTTATCTATATCTATATCCATCAACCGTGTAAATTTCATGATCCTAGGGTTACCAGGAGGGGACCTCGCATCAATTAATGTGCTTGTTAGAAAAAAAAATTTTTTTTGACTTATTGAACTGAAATTTGGACACTATAAGTTTCTGTTTCGTATCCATCAGCATGTAAATTTCATGATCCTAGGATTGCCAGGAGGGAGGGAGTACCTCCCATACAAACCCAAATTAAATGAGAAACTTATAAAGATAAAAGTACAATAAAATTGCATTACATCTTTGGCATAGCCAATGTTTTTTATTTTATTTCAAAAATTCAGTCCTAATCATATGGCCATTTTATTTTACAAGTTTCCCTTTATTAATTTTAGTCGTCCTCTTGAACGTTCTTATTGTTACAGTAAATAATAAGATGATATTTTAAATTCTGAAATTTTAAAGGTTTTCGTATTTCTGTTAATATGCTTGCATATGCAGAGAAACTTCGTTCAACAACAGGGAAGTGAAAAAATAGTTAGCTCCATTAGGAACAGTTTATTTACGTTGGAATGTGTGGCACCCATTTATTTCTGCCTAGAATAGCGTGAAAATTTTCCAAATATGCTTTATTTTCTAAAGCAGAAATTGAAGTTCTTATTTCCACCACAATGTGGATAGACTTTTTAGCTCCTTTAAAATTTTATTGTACAGACAAGACAAGTAATGCTGTCGAAGTGTTGATTCGCATGGAACTTGATCCCACACTTATTTAAAAAAAAATGGTGGATGGCTAATCTTTATTAATTTTATACAAGTACTTGTATACCCGGCGTGGGGGATACTACGGTTCATGCGGCACCATAATATGAAGGCGGATCCTCAGTTTGCGAGATATCGATACTACAAAATTTGAAAATTTAATTTTTTTTAATCACTTTTTTAGATGGATTTCTCTACATTTTCAAAAAAAAAAAGATTATAAAATTTTTTTAAAAATCGAAAAAAACAGGCTTTTCTTTTTTAAATAATATATACTCTCTTTTTTTGACAGTGTAAATCCGCATATGGTGAAACCTTCATTACCAACATAAGGTAATTGTAATTTTCCTTGTTTCTTATCAACAAGTATACTCTAGCGGTTAAAATTTGAACCTCGTCCAAACTCCAAAAGAAAAAAGAGAATGCGTAGTTTCGTGAGCGAATAGTCCCGTTATGTTCGCTCTTAAAATTAATGTAGTTGTCATATAGTATTATAATTTATGGAAAAAGCATTTACTGCCACGAATTTATGAAATTTCTTGCTATCAACACCAAAGCGATATTTTTTAAATTGCATCCGTGCAAAGCAGGGCGGGTTGCTAGTTTTCGATAATTCTTTTGGCAAGTTCCAAAATGACAAGTAAGTAACCTAATTTACATCTGAAATTGGATAATTTTAATATTTTTTTATTCTTTTTATGGACTAGTAGTGTAAATAAAGCTATTTCTTTTTTGGAAGAAATAGGTTTGATTCCTTCACGACAATCAACTCCACCGCAATGTTGTGGGCTCCCAATGCTCGTTGAATCTTGTACGCGGTATAAGTTTGGATGGGTATGGAGATGTTCATCAAAAGGATCAAAAAATAAGTTTTACATCCTGCAGAAAACCTTTTAGCCCTAGTACGAAAATTTTTATTGATGGCCATTCGTGTCATATTGCCGTAATTGAAGTCCTTGCTCTTGTAATTTGTTTTATCATCAAAATTAAAGTAACTGAATTGCATGAGAATTTAAAACAGTGGCGTCTTAGGAAAGATGGTACTGATTTAAGTTGGAATACAGTGAATGATTACTTTAGTTATTGTCGTGAAATAGCTGAAGTAATTGCTTCACACAGTGATTTGATTTTTGGTGGCAAAGGTAAAACGGTACAAATCGATGAAACGATTTTTAACTAAGCGTAAATATAATCGTGGCCGTATTACTGAGCAAATGACCAAAACTTTTCTTGGTTTATATTGCAAGGAAGATAAAACGGTTCTTTTTTTAGAGTCAATAGTAAATCTAAGAATGATTTGTGGCCGTATATCGAAAACTACATTGATTACAATACTTCTCGACTATGTACAGACAGTGCAAAGGAGTGAACACAATGTTTTCTCCTGATACTGTGCATTTGCAAACGAATCATAGTAAAGGAGAATAAATAAGTAAATTTGATTCGGCAAATACTATGAATGATTTGGAGAACCAAAACAAACTATTGAAGAAAACGATTATTTGTCGTAGATCAGATAAGCTTATTCATCAGTACATGGCTTTGTGTTTTTACAGACATAATTGTTTAGAAAACAATTATTCAGATAGGGGTTCACAAATCATGCAATTCCTTATTGATATAAAAAAGGTCTATCCGGGAGTAGTAAATGATAACTTGCAGGAAGGATTATCTTTGTTCATACGAAAATACAAAAATCGTTATTAAAAAATAGTGGGTGGGGGAAGGAGGTTAAAAAATACCTTACGACCTATTCTCATACCTACCAAATATATACAAAAAAATTAATGAAATCCATTTCATAAAAATCGGTCGAGCCGTTTCGGAGGAGTTCATACACTAACACCGTGACACGAAATCTTTAAATATTAGAGATATTAGAAAAAGTGGAAAATTGTCTTTTTGAAATGAAAATGAAGGAATATGACTTTATATGCAATTGTGTGTTAAATATGCATCATGCTAGAAAAATGCAATTATGTGTGAAATATGCAAAATGCATATGCAATATGCATTTCTAAGCAAATATCCGTTCTGGTCATAAATCATCTGTTGAGACATTAGACAGGTCACTGCCAGTTTTGCTCAACAAAAATTGCCCTATGGGTGGGTGCACTGTTTCGTTTTCTAGAGACTTCCGTCAGATTTTGCCAATTATAGCAAGAGGGACCAGAGCAGACGAAGTCAATGCATCTCTCAAAAGATCGTATCTTTGGCCACATGTAACAAAATTTTTAACTTTCAGCCAACATGAGAATTTTATCGTTTATCAAGCCGAACTTGTAAACATCAATATTATTAATTTATGTGTTTTGGTGTAACATGTGGAGAAATTGATTGACAAGGTATATCCCGATTTTAGAAACATAACCACTAAGACAATAGATTGGTTTCAAGAAAGGGTTATTACTATCACCAACTAATGAGCAAGTTGATAAAATAAATGATTTGATTCTTTCAAAATTTGAAGCATCATCCAAATCTACTACACTACTATGCTTTGCCGCCTCCCGGAATTACGCCGCACAAATTAATATTAAATGTTGGTTCACATATTATATTATTAAGAAATTATATCCACCTAACTTTGCACTAGTATAAGACTTAAAATAGTTAATTTTAAAAAACTCTTTGATCGAATGCACAATATTAACTGGGTGCGGTACTGATGAACCTGTTTTGACACTAAGAATATCCATGATATCCTCAGAATTGCCTTTTCAGTTCAAACGCACCCAATTTCCAATTATATTAGCGCTCAGAATGACCAAAAATAAACAAAATAAAGGTCAAACTTTAAAAAATGTTGGAATTGATTTAACCACTCAATGCTTTTCTCACGGCCAATTGCATGTTGCTGTATCAAGTGTAACATCTAAACATAATTAGGGTTCTCAATGTTGTATACAATGAAATATTATAGTTTTTGTTTTTGTACATATGTATTCTTTACTTTGTCAAATATTTGCAGGATTGAAAATAATATACATAAAAAATATTTAAGTGCAATGAACATCTTTTTCATTTCATTTTAATCTAACTCGCATGTTCGATGCAATAGGCTGATACGACACTCCGACAGAAGAAAAATTTAGGGAGATATGTTCTGCTACCCGGGCTAAGCCGGTTCGGGGTGCTTGTATAAGTACTTTCACGATTTCACGGAGCAGCTGCATGGGAAAAAGGTTTTTTCTGCATTGGTCCTGAGAAAAGCATATTACCAGAGAGTGAAATTCCGAAGACAGCAGTATGCACTCCTTTCGGCTTGATTGAATTTCTATAGAAGCCTTTTGGGTTGAGGAACGCCTCGCAGACATTTCAAAGGTTCATGGATGATACGAGGACGGGTCAATAAGTCCTTAGAAAAAGCATTAAAACAATTTTTTTTGGTAATTTTTTTTTTATTTTTCAACATAATCTCCTTGGAGCTCTATACAGTTTGGATTTTGGAAGGTCCTCAAAATAAGCATTTGTTTGATCGTTGACTTCTTCATTTGAAAAAAAACGTTGTCCACTGAGCCATTTTTTCAGGTTTGGGAATAGGAAAAAGGCACTGGGAGCTAAATATGACGAATACGGTGGGTGGTCGACAAATTCGAACTTTAATTCTTCAATTTTAGCCATTGATCGTAAACATGTGTGAACGCGGGCATTGTCCTGATAAAGAGGATTTTTTCTGTTTAAATGAGGCCGTTTTTTTTTTAAATTTTTTCTCTTAGCTGGTCCAATAAATATGCATAATACTTCCCTGTTATTGTTTTTCCTTTTTCCAAATAGTCAACGAAAATAATTCCACGTGCATCCCAAAAAACATTAGCCATAACCTTACCAGCTGATTTTACGGTTTCTGCCTTCTTTGGACATGGTTCGCCTTTCAAAATCCACTGGTTTGATTGTTCTTTCGTTTCGGGAGTGTAGTGGTGAATCCATGTTTCATCTACAGTCACAAACCGACGAAAAAACTCATTCGGATTACGTTGCATGAGCGACAACAGAGCTTTAGAGGCAACCACCCTATTGCGTTTATTGTCGACTGTGAGCAAACGCGGCACCCATCTTGCCGAAATCTTTTCATACACAATTTTTCATGTAAAATAGAAATGACGCTACCTTTTGATATCCCTGTAACCTCAACTATCTCTCTCAACTTTAATCTTCGATCACTTAACACCATATCATGGATTTTATTTATCATTTCTGGCGTAGTCACCTCTACAGGGCGTCCTGAGCGTGGTCCATCCTTTGTTAATGTACGACCACGTTTAAATTCATTTAACCAGTTATAAATAGTTGCAAGTGAAGGAGCAGATGTGCCGTGAACTAAATCCAACTCATTTTTTATTTCCTTTGCTGTTAAGCCTTTTATATGAAAATGTTTAATAACAGATCTAAACTCAATTTTCTCCATTTTTGTAAGCAAACAAATTTTTTTTCTTCAATGCACGAGATCTGGCTGAAACTTCACTGCATACCTAGACGGTAGTGATGTTGCATGAAAACAGACCGTTTACAGTAATAGTCACGCTATCTGTTGGATTTTCTGAGGACTTATTGAGCCGCCCTCGTATATTTCGTGGCATCGATTTTGTTTATTGTTATATTCGAGGAACATGAGCAACATTTACGCATCATCTCACGGTGTCAAACTGCGCAATCAGAAGTGGAATTTCTCAGTTACGTCGTTAACGAACACGGTATTAGACTACCCACTAATCGTGTCGATGCTATTCTCAACTATGTTCCTCCTGACACAATCAGCCAACTGGGTCGTTTTCTTGGTACTATCAATTACTACCGTAGATGATTGGACGACCGGACGTATCAATGTTTTCAATACTTGTAAAAGTAGTGTGGCGGACGCAGCACTCTTGCCACACCCATCTCCAAATGTAAAGCTTGCTGTGGTGTACGATGCTTCTGATTTGGCTGTCGGAGCCGCGTTAGAGCAACAAAATGATGACAATTGGCAACTACTTGGGTTTTTCTCGCAGAAGTTAAGCAACACGGAAAAAAATTACGGTGCCTATGATCGGGAGCTATTGGCAATATTTGAAGCTATTAAGTACTTTAAGCACTGTATCGAGGCATGGTTGTTCAATATTAAAACCGACCACAAATCGCTATTGTACGCTTTCATGCAACGGCCTGAGAACTTAACTAGTTAAACTATATTTCGAAGTTTTCTACTACGATTTTGTATGTTAAAGATGCACATAACATGTTTGCAGATGTTTTGTATAGACTCTGAGCAATCGCAATACCGACGGTTATAAAATTACAGCATATTGAGGAAGCACAAGCAATCGATCATGAATTGCAGACATGGTGAAAGTACGTCGTCTCTGTGGTTACAGAAGATTCGATACGACAATAACATTTTACTCTACTGCGGTGTTTCGACTGAATGTGTACCCCAAGACTTTACGAAATCGAATTTTTTCTTCTGTTCACAGCTAATCGCACCCGAGTGGTAGGTCGACGTTACATCAATTGCGGCAGAAGCTTGTTTGGCCATCGAAGAACAAGGACATTGTTAGATGGTGCCGAAACGTCAATGCGCGAAGATCAGCAGACATAACCATCTGGTACCGGATAAAATTATCGTTCCCAATGGTAGATTCGATCATGTGCAATTGGATACCGTGGTTATGCCTTTGCAACAGAACTTTCTGTACTGTCTAACCATGATTGATCGTTTTCACGATGGCCAGAAGCTATTCCAAATACCAACATAACTGCTGAAACCATTGCACAAGTTTTTTGGTCACCATGGATTTCACGATACGGAACACCGAAAACCATTACCACAGATCAAGGTACTCAATTCGAGTCTGCTTTATTTAAGAAAGTAGCGAATCTCGTTGGTAGCAAGCATATTCATACGACCAGTTATCATCCGCAGTCAAATGGTTTAGTTGAAAGGTGGCATCGATCCTTTAAAGCGGCGCTTATGTGTAATGCTGATACTCCGTGGCCTCAACTTCTTCCAGCCATGCTTTTAGGACTTCGAACTTGCTTTAAGCAAGATATACAGCAATATGTCGCTGAAATGCTGTATGGAGCACAGATTCGCTTACCAAATGAATTTTTCAATGACATGGATGCCACACCAACCTCGGCAAATTTTATAATAAGTTTTCGTAAGCATATGAGTAGAATTTCAAGCATATTTTATATTAATTTTTTTTTACAAACTATTGTACATTCAAATTATTTAAATAAATAATTATAAATTACAAATTTTTATAGTTGAAATATTTTTTGGTCCATTTCTAAAATATAAACATTTAATAATTTAATTGTATTTAAACTTTTAAAAATTTTCAAATTATGATATTCTGAATTTTTTTTCTTATTTGTTTTATTTTTATTGCTTTGTAAGAAAAAAAATAATTCAATAACTGAAAAAATGGTATCGTCACCGTTTCATTGAAAAACACTTAAAATCGTAAGATTCTGAACTGTCAAATGAAAAAAATTAATACAATATTTCCCCTTTATACTTTTTATCATTTTTATCAAGAATTTGCCATGAAGAAGAATAATTGTTTTCTTCATTTTTCGAATTTTTTCACTCAAAAATAGGTGGAGCCCCACTTCTGCATAATTACCCAAAATTTGAAATTTCAAGTAGCGATATCTCGAAAACTAAGCGAGATATCGAAAAATTTTATTCTCTATTATTTTCTTTCATCAAGTTCTACGAGAATCCGCCTTCAGATCTTGGCGCTGCACGAACCGTAGGCTTGCCCCGGCGTGCAGTTCTACGTTCCCGACGTGATGAAAGTTCGTGATGCTGTTCTCTGTTTAATTGTAGTACATTGCGCAGCAATTGAAATGATTTGCAAATCAGACGATTCAACTAAGTATTAATATTGACGTAATAATCTGATATAGTATTTGATAAAGGTGACTTGATTGATTTTAAAATTTATCTCTAATTATTTGGATATTGTTCATATGAAAATACAAAAATCGTTATTAAAAAATAGTGGGTCGGGGAAGGAGGTTAAAAAATACCTTACGACCTATTCTCATACCTACCAAATATATACAAAAAAATTAATGAAATCCATTTCATAAAAATCGGTCGAGCCGTTTCGGAGGAGTTCATACACTAACACCGTGACACGAAATCTTTAAATATTAGAGATATTAGAAAAAGTGGAAAATTGTCTTTTTGAAATGAAAATGAAGGAATATGACTTTATATGCAATTGTGTGTTAAATATGCATCATGCTAGAAAAATGCAATTATGTGTGAAATATGCAAAATACATATGCAATATGGGTGGGTGCACTGTTTCGTTTTCTAGAGACTTCCGTCAGATTTTGCCAATTATAGCAAGAAGGACCAGAGCAGACGAAGTCAATGCATCTCTCAAAAGATCGTATCTTTGGCCACATATAACAAAATTTTTAACTTTCAGCCAACATGAGAATTTTATCGTTTATCAAGCCGAACTTGTAAACATCAATATTATTAATTTATGTGTTTTGGTGTAACATGTGGAGAAATTGATTGACAAGGTATATCCCGATTTTAGAAACATAACCACTAAGACAATAGATTGGTTTCAAGAAAGGGTTATTACTATCACCAACTAATGAGCAAGTTGATAAAATAAATGATTTGATTCTTTCAAAATTTGAAGCATCATCCAAATCTACTACACTACTATGCTTTGCCGCCTCCCGGAATTACGCCGCACAAATTAATATTAAATGTTGGTTCACATATTATATTATTAAGAAATTATATCCACCTAACTTTGCACTAGTATAAGACTTAAAATAGTTAATTTTAAAAAACTCTTTGATCGAATGCACAATATTAACTGGGTGCGGTACTGATGAACCTGTTTTGACACTAAGAATATCCATGATATCCTCAGAATTGCCTTTTCAGTTCAAACGCACCCAATTTCCAATTATATTAGCGCTCAGAATGACCAAAAATAAACAAAATAAAGGTCAAACTTTAAAAAATGTTGGAATTGATTTAACCACTCAATGCTTTTCTCACGGCCAATTGCATGTTGCTGTATCAAGTGTAACATCTAAACATAATTAGGGTTCTCAATGTTGTATACAATGAAATATTTTAGATTTTGTTTTTGTACATATGTATTCTTTACTTTGTCAAATATTTGCAGGATTGAAAATAATATACATAAAAAATATTTAAGTGCAATGAACATCTTTTTCATTTCATTTTAATCTAACTTGCATGTTCGATGCAATAGGCTGATACGACACTCCGACAGAAGAAAAATGTAGGGAGATATGTTCTGCTACCCGGGCTAAGCCGGTTCGGGGTGCTTGTATAAGTACTTTCACGATTTCACGGAGCAGCTGCATGGGAAAAAGGTTTTTTATGCATTGGTCCTGAGAAAAGCATATTACCAGAGAGTGAAATTCCGAAGACAGCAGTATGCACTCCTTTCGGCTTGATTGAATTTCTATAGAAGCCTTTTGGGTTGAGGAACGCCTCGCAGACATTTCAAAGGTTCATGGATGATACGAGGACGGGTCAATAAGTCCTTAGAAAAAGCATTAAAGCAATTTTGTTTTGGTAACTTTTTCTTAATTTTTCAACATAATCTCCTTGGAGCTCTATACAGTTTGGATTTTGGAAGGTCCTCAAAATAAGCATTTGTTTGATCGTTGACTTCTTCATTTGAAAAAAAACGTTGTCCACTGAGCCATTTTTTCAGGTTTGGGAATAGGAAAAAGGCACTGGGAGCTAAATATGACGAATACGGTGGGTGGTCGACAAATTCGAACTTTAATTCTTCAATTTTAGCCATTGATCGTAAACATGTGTGAACGCGGGCATTGTCCTGATAAAGAGGATTTTTTTTCTGTTTAAATGAGGCCGTTTTTTTTTAAATTTTTTCTCTTAGCTGGTCCAATAAAGATGCATAATACTTCCCTGTTATTGTTTTTCCTTTTTCCAAATAGTCAACGAAAATAATTCCACGTGCATCCCAAAAAACATTAGCCATAACCTTACCAGCTGATTTTACGGTTTCCGCCTTCTTTGGACATGGTTCGCCTTTCAAAATCCACTGGTTTGATTGTTCTTTCGTTTCGGGAGTGTAGTGGTGAATCCATGTTTCATCTACAGTCACAAACCGACGAAAAAACTCATTCGGATTACGTTGCATGAGCGACAACAGAGCTTTAGAGGCAACCACCCTATTGCGTTTATTGTCGACTGTGAGCAAACACCTCACCACCGGCACCCCTCTTGCCGAAATCTTTTTCATACACAATTTTTCATGTAAAATAGAAATGACGCTACCTTTTGATATCCCTGTAACCTCAACTATCTCACTCAACTTTAATCTTCGATCACTTAACACCATATAATGGATTTTATTGATCATTTCTAGCGTAGTCACCTCTACAGGGCGTCTTGAGCGTGGATCATCCTTTGTTGATATACGACCACGTTTAAATTCATTGCCGTGAACTAAATCCAACTCATATTTTATTTCCTTTGCTGTTAAGCCTTTTATATGAAAATGTTTAATAACAGATCTAAACTCAATTTTCTCCATTTTTGTAAGCAAACAAATTTTTTTTCTTCAATGCACGAGATCTGGCTGAAACTTCACTGCATACCTAGACGGTAGTGATGTTGCATGAAAACAGACCGTTTACAGTAATAGTCACGCTATTTGTTGGATTTTCTAAGGACTTATTGAGCCGCCCTCGTATATTTCGTTGCATCGATTTTGTTTATTGTTATATTGACGATATATTAATTATGTCTAACTCAATCGAGGAACATGAGCAACATTTACGCATCATCTCACGGTGTCAAACTGCGCAATCAGAAGTGGAATTTCTCAGTTACGTCTTTAACGAACACGGTATTAGGCTACCCACTAATCGTGTCGATGCTATTCTCAACTATGTTCGTCCTGACACAATCAGCCAACTGGGTCGTTTTCTTGGATTATCAATTACTACCGTAGATGATTGGACGACCGGACGTATCAATGTTTTCAATACTTGTAAAAGTAGTGTGGCGGACGCAGCACTCCTGCCACACCCATCTCCAAATGCAAAGCTTGCTGTGGTGTACGATGCTTCTGATTTGGCTATCGGAGCCGCGTTAGAGCAGCAAAATGATGACATTTGGCAACTACTTGGGTTTTTCTCGCAGAAGTTAAGCAACACGGAAAAAAATTACGGTGCCTATGATCGGGAGCTATTGGCAATATTTGAAGCTATTAAGTACTTTAACCACTGTATCGAGGCATGGTTGTTCAATATAAAAACCGACCACAAACCGCTATTGTACGCTTTCATGCAACGGCCTGAGAACTTAACTAGTTAAACTATATTTCGCAGTTTTCTACTACGATTTTGTATGTTAAAGATGCACATAACATGTTTGCAAATGTTTTTTATAGACTCTGAGTAATCGCCATACCGACGGTTATAAAATTACAGCATATTGAGGAAGCGCAAGCAATCGATCATGAATTGCAAACATGGTGAAAGTACGTCGTCTCTGTGGTTACAGAAGATTCGATACGACAGTAACATTTTACTCTACTGCGATGTTTCCACTGAATGTGTACCCCAAAACTTTACGAAATCAAATTTTTTCTTCTGTTCACAGCTAATCGCACCCGAGTGGTAGGTCGACGTTACATCAATTGCGGCAGAAGTTTGTTTGGCCATCGAAGAACAAGGACATTGTTAGATGGTGCCGAAACGTCAATGCGCGAAGATCAGCAGACATAACCATCTGGTACCGGATAAAATTATCGTTCCCAATGGTAGATTCGATCATGTGCAATTGGATACCGTGGTTATGCCTTTGCAACAGAACTTTCTGTACTGTCTAACCATGATTGATCGTTTTCACGATGGCCAGAAGCTATTCCAAATACCAACATAACTGCTGAAACCATTGCACAAGTTTTTTGGTCACCATGGATTTCACGATACGGAACACCGAAAACCATTACCACAGATCAAGGTACTCAATTCGAGTCTGCTTTATTTAAGAAAGTAGCGAATCTCGTTGGTAGCAAGCATATTCATACGACCAGTTATCATCCGCAGTCAAATGGTTTAGTTGAAAGGTGGCATCGATCCTTTAAAGCGGCGCTTATGTGTAATGCTGATACTCCGTGGCCTCAACTTTTCCAGCCATGCTTTTAGGACTTCGAACTTGCTTTAAGCAAGATATACAGCAATATGTTGCTGAAATGCTGTATGGAGCACAGATTCGCTTACCAAATGAATTTTTCAATGACATGGATGCCATACCAACCTCGGCAAATTTTATAATAAGTTTTCGTAAGCATATGAGTAGAATTCGACCAACTCCGACTGCTCATCATATTAACCAAAAAGAATTTGTGCTGAAAGGTATTGACACATGCTCACATGTATTCGTCCGCACAGATGCAGCTAAATGTCCCCTCAAGCCTCCTTACACTAATCCTTACAAGATTCTCCAACGGCAGACCGACCGAGTGTATGAATTAGAGGTAGGCGGAAAGAAAGTTGCAGCCAGCAACCAACCTTTTTTGCAAACGATGATACCCAAGGGGATTCGCATAGCAACAAACCACGTACTTATGAAAAACAATTCGAAGTTCGACTTTCGAATTCGTGATGTCATCACTAGAGGGAGAGTACTGTGGCAATTCATTTCGGCGCCACCTGACGTTGGTTTCTGGCTCACCGATCTCACTCGCACACGATGTGTATGAGCAACTCTGTGTGCCACTAATCGGCTGGTTCTTAAGGTGCTGCCTCACGATCATAGAAAACTATGTGATATACGTCATTTTTTTTTTAAATTTCATCATTGTTTTCTATGATCGTGGTGCAGCACCTTTGAAAGTATGATGAAAAAAAAATATATAATTTATTGTGAAACAAAATTGTTCCTTTTTTTGTATGTTAATTAACAATAGTTGTATGTGGCAGTTCTGAAACAGAGAAGTGGTCATCATAGCGGGTATTACTTGCACTGGAAGGATTCTCTTGTGATGACTTTCTTTGCAGCTAGAAATGTTTAACTAGTACTTATTATATTTTTATTTATTTATTAGAACTAAGATTACAATTACAAATTATAACCGAGTTATTTTTAATATGAGCAATAGCAAAAGGAACCTTCAGCTCAGGGCGAAAGTTAAGTAGGATAGGGGGAAGAATTAGAAAGGTGCAGGACCAGACTTGGACGGGAATCGAACCCGTGACTCTGGGATGTCAGCTCCGCGCAGTAACCGAGCCAACGAGCCAGTCTACCTATTTTATATTTTGTGTTTCATATACAACAACAACCCCTGAATTACTTCATTTTCCTTGTGGTTGTTGTCGATTGTGATGCGTGTCATTGGTCGCATCATGAGAGACTCGCATCATGGCCCTGTCTTAAACGGCTATTAATATTAAAGTACACAGAGAAATTATGGCACAAACTTGTCAACTTGGGGATGTAATCGGGAGTAAGTTGGCAAGCCTGCTACTTTCATCATATTTTTTTATTTTCCGACCCGGACGGAAAAGAAAAATTCTTCATCATATTATATGATGAAGTGGTCACACGATCATATAATATGATATATTTTTTCATCATTTATATGACAAACATCATATATCCATGACATATGTATTTATGCTGTCCACACGGTTAATCATTATATTCTTCACGGGAGTGAATAGTATTATAAGTTTGTCATGAAGGTTTTAACACACAGAAGGAGACATCGCAGACCACATAAAGTATATATATTTGTGATCAGCTCGATGAGGCAAGTTGATTAAGCCATGTCCGTCTGTCCGTCTGTATGTCTGTATGTATGCAAACTAGTCCCTCACTTTTTGAGCTAGAGAGCTGAAATTTTGCACCACACGCAGCACATATGTCGGAATCAGCCGAATCGGACCACTAGGGGAGGTACCTCCCATACAAAATCCCCTTTAAATTAATGTTCTTATAAGAAAAATTTTTTTGTTTTCTTACGTATCGAACTGAAAGTTGAACAATATAGGTTTCTGATCTACATCCATCAACCGTGTAAATTTCATGATCCTAGGATTACTAGAAAGGGTACCTCCCATACAAACCCAAATTAAATGAGAAACTTATAAAGAATAAAAGTGCAATAAAATTGCCACACAAACTGATGTGATGCTAAGAAAGGAAGGTTGGATGCAGCCCGGAGGAGCGGGAAGAGTATTACATCTTTGGCATAGCCAATGATAGCCTTCTTTCTGGGTTTTGTTATCTTATAATATGATGTATATCATATTTCTATGATCGAGGGGCAGCACATTTATTCTTTTTCTGACAGTATGACGCGCTTTATAAATTACAGTTTAATAAAAGCTAAAGTGAATATAATACATATAAACAATTTAATTTCTTAATCGAATGGTATATTACCATATGTATTAAACACACATATCACACATAACATGATTTAGAACATTTTGCAACATATGCAAATGGCAGCTCCCTTTTTCATTCCTGATATTTATTTTAATAAAATTATTTAAAAAAAATAACAATTTGCATTTTACTTAAAAATATTTTGTGCTTTCATCAGCTGTTTAATGATTCCAGAACGGAAAAACCAAAAAAAAAACTTGGAAACACTAGAAAAATTTAGCCACACAGGCAGAAATTGCCAGACACATATTAACAACATAAATAAATATTCCCCATCAAGTCTGGTCCCTGCACTTTGCTAATTCTTCCCCCTATCCTTCATAACTCTCCCCCTAACAATAGCCTTTTAATTTCTTTGTTTACAAGCGAAGCACAGCTGATTAAAGTAATTTTATGATTGACTTTTAGTCAGTGCAATCACTACATTGTGAATGATTCTGTGAATTTGACAGTCACAGTGAACACCAAGAAATCGGAAAAAGTTATATTACATAGTATAAATCAAAGTTTATATTTCAAGAAGTTTGGATACTGATTACTTCATAGCCACGCAACGGATTTTGATACGGTTTTCACTGTTTTTTAAAGAATTTTCTACATACATAAAGAATTGATTCAACAATGAAAATATTTTATTCATTTTCAGTCAACATACATATAAGTTTTTGCAAAAGCAAGTACAACAATTTGATGAAGGTTTTTGTTGTTAATTGTATGCTTCTTCTTTAATTTTGTATGTTGTACTCAGGGTTGCAAGCCACTTCAAAAGTCGGTGTGGTTCGGTTCAGTAGTTCGAACCACATGTAGGAAACTAGTACCGGTGCAAGACCCGGTTCATGGATGCCTCTGAACCTCGGTTCGATTCGGTTCAGTTCAAACGGTTCAATATCTTTGCACTAATGTCGCGGTGTAGCATAAGACAAAAACGACACCGAGCCATAAGTGTCAATATTTTGCGTCAAAACTTATCTTTTACGAAAATTTTTATTTCAAGAAACATTTGATTATGAAAGCAAGTTAAAAGACATTGTTCTTCAATTGCTTTGCAATAATTAATAAGCTATTATGTATTTTTTTTTTCAATTATCCAGTGGGTGTATGCATATGATTCCGTCCTTTCCGATAGTTTCGCTAGTATCGCCGCTTACACTTGCACACTAAAATACTAATACTTGCATTCGATAGTGCCTTCTATCAGCTGTTAAACACAGTGTATAACATTCGGTGGAAGCATAAACAACAAATATTTCTAACTCATTGAAAATGTCGAGTTTTATCCCAAGTAAACATCAGGTTTTATTGCACTATTTTGTTGCAAAGAAAAGTGCAGCGGAAACTTATCGTTTGCTTGCTGATGTTTACGGTGAGCATGCTCCATCGAATACAACTTGCAAAGAATGGTTTCGACGATTTAAAAATGATGATTTTGACATTGAGGACAGAGAACATGGAAAACCACCCAAAAAATTTGAAGATGCTGAATTGGAAGATTTATTGACCGAAGATTGTTGTCAAACACAATCAGAATTGGCAACAACATTAAATGTTGATCAATCAACTATTTCAAGACGTTTGCAAGCAATGGGAATGGTTCAAAAAGTCAATAACTGGGTGCCACATGAATTGAAAGACCGAGACATCGAACGTCGCAAAACCATTTGTGAAATGCTGCTTCAAAGACAAAAAAGAAAAGGTTTTTTGCATCGGATAATCACGGGAGATGAAAAATGGATATATTACGAGAATCCTAAACGCAAAAAATCTTGGCTGAAGCCAGGTGAGGCCGGCCCATCACAGCCAAAGAAAAATATTCATTGTACCAAGGTTATGCTCTGTATTTGGTGGGATCAGAAAGGTGTTGTGCACTATGAGTTGCTGAAACCGTCTGATACTATCACTGGCGATGTTTACAGACGACAACTAATGCGGTTGAAGGTAGCTATAGAAGAAAAACGACCGGAATGAGTGAATAGGCATGACAAATTAATTCTTCAACATGACAACGCCAGACCGCATACGGCAAATGTTGTGAAAACATATTTAAATGGACAAGACTGGGAAGTGCTACCCCACCCGCCATATTCACCAGATATAGCCCCTTCAGATTTTCATTTATTTCGAAGGATGCAGTCTGATCTTACGGGAGAGCGATTCACTTCTTATGAAGATATCAAAATTTGGCTTCATAATTGGATTGCCTCAAAAGACCAGGACTTCTTTATGCAAGGAATCCGTAAATTGCCTGAAAGATGGGCAAAGGTTGTAGCTGCAGATGGGGCATACTTTGAATAAATAAATTTTCCTTTTTCTAAACAAGCAAATTTGTTTTGTTTTCACAAAAAAGGGCGGAATCATATGCATACACCTAAATTTATAAATGAATGTCTTCTAAAAGGTCTTCATCTACGTTTGCACTTAAGTCAAATAAAATAAATTTTATTAGACTTATCATCAGAATTGAATTTTTAGCATGAATCGAACCGAACTATTTTTAGTAGTGGTTTTCGGTTCGGTTCTGTCGTTTTAAAATTAAAACGGTTCGGCTCAGGGTTCCGTTCGAAGATAAAAAAGGAGACGGTACGGTTCGGAGCCGGCTTGCAACCCTGTTAGTAATTGTTGTATTTATTCCTCTCATTTGTTGATAATTGAGTGCGCATAAGAGTATTGCGCTATTCCCTCTTTTCTTTCTATATTCTGATGATAATACTCGCTGAGAGCGTAGCAGAAGAGAGAGTGTGTACAAAGACAAATTGTAAACAAACATTGTAAAACCTATATCTATCTATATATATACATATATCTATATATATAAAATCGTAAGCCTTTTTCTGTCTGTGCACGCTAATCTCAGAAACGACTTAACCTACTTGAATGCGGGTTTGACTGGTGTATTGTAGCTTCATGTCACATTTAGCGATTATTTTATCGAAATCGACCTACCTAAAAGATATTCATAGTTTTAATTGTATTGCCAACTTTTTGGCTGATTTTTGAATATTTTCTTCCTTTGCTGCGCGTCAACATTAAACATCTGATAATTTGGAAAAAAGTTAACATTAAAACAATTTTTTTTGATAAATTTTTTTTTATTTTTCAACCTTTTCCTTGGAGCTCTATACACTTAGTTAGACGTTTCTCTAATTTTTTAACCCGTCAGAAAAATAAGATTTTGGAAGATCCTCAAAATAAGCAATTGTTTGAACGATGACTTCTTCATTTGAAAAAAAAAAACGTTGTCCACTGAGCCATTTTTTCAGGTTTGGGAATAGGAAAAAGGCACAGCTAAATCTGACGAATCCGGCGGGTGGTCGACCAATTCGAACTTTAATTCTTCAATTTTAGCCATTGATCGTAAATATGTGTGAACGCGGGCATTGTCCTGATGAAAGAGGATTTTTTTTTCTGTTTAAATGAGGCCGTTTTTTTTAAAATTTTTTCTCTTAGCTGGTCCAATAAAGATGCATAATACTTCCCTGTTATTGTTTTTCCTTTTTCCAAATAGTCAACGAAAATAATTCCACGTGCATCCCAAAAAACATTAGCCATAACCTTACCAGCTGATTTTATGGTTTCCGCCTTCTTTGGACATGGTTCGCCTTTCAAAATCCACTGTTTTGATTGTTCTTTCGTTTCGGGAGTGTAGTTGTGAATCCATGTTTCATCTACAGTCACAAACCGACGAAAAACTCATTCGGATTACGTTGCATGAGCGACAACAGAGCTTTAGCGGCAACCACCCTATTGCGTTTATTGTCGACTGTGAGCAAACCCGGCACCCCTCTTGCCGAAATCTTTTTCATACACAATTTTTCATGTAAAATAGAAATGACGCTACATTTTGATATCACTGTAACCTCAACTATCTCACTCAACTTTAATCTTCGATCACTTAACACCATATAATGGATTTTATTGATCATTTCTGGCGTAGTCACCTCTACAGGGCGTCTTGAGCGTGGTTCATCCTTAGTTGATGTACGACCACGTTTACATTCATTTAACCAGTTGTAAATAGTTGCAAGTGAAGGAACAGATGTGCCGTGTGCAGCTATGTGTAACATTTGACGTTTATTTTATCGAAATCGACCGACTAAATCAAAAGATATTCATATTTTTAATGCTGTTGCCTACTTTTTGGCTGATTTTCGAATGTTTTCCTCTTTTGCAGCGCAGCAACATTAAACAGCTGATGATTAGGAAAAAAGTTAACAAAATATACGTTTCGTATACCCCACGCGTACGAAGTCGTGGTCACAGCTAGTTTATAAATAAATTTAGAGTTTTAAAATTGATTATTGGAAGTTAACAAAAATTAGTAAACACAAATATAACATATTATTAATCATGATAAACTAAGGTGCATCAGATGTGATTCGTACTTTTAGAGAAAAGAGAAAGTTCACAGTTAGTGAAAGGCAGCCCCTGTATAAAAGTATAGGTAAAACAACTACGGCATGTAAGACGTCTAATTCTGGTTTCCTACAGAATAGTTTTTGCTTCATTCAATTAAGAAGTTCACTTTGTGCATTTTATTGCCTTCAGACCAGTCGAATCTGAATATTCCAGCGATTTGCATTCCAGATGGCTGCACTATGTGCATTTAGTTGCTGGGATATTGCAAATTACTGAAAGGAAATTAGAAAAGGAAGCCAGAGTACCTTGTGCTCTCTTCAGCATTCATTTCAGACTAATAATAATATACATACATATATACTAGAAACCCACCCTGCTTTGCACGGGGGCAATTTAAATTTTTATTTAAAAGGTAACTGTACGAAATTCGTAAACGACGCGTCATTAGAAATGCCCATACTCTCACACATATGCCTTAGCTTATCTCTGCATTAAATGCTGGAACAGAATGGTAAATCTGAAGCTGAGTCTGAAGCCCGAAAAAAATGAACAGGATGCGAGGTTCATCCATTATCGCTTTTGTTTTGAATATCAATCAGCTGTGCTTGTCATTTGAGAAGCATGAAAGTCAATTTTTTAAAGTGAACACCTGTCGTAGAGGCTTAATACTATGATGCCGAGCACAGGGAACGATAAACGTCAATCAATATATATCCGCAGGTACTCTATAAGTTTGTTATTTAATTTGGGTTTGTATGGGAGGTACCACTTCCGGCCACCTTAGGATCTTGAAATTTACACGGTTAATAAATATGGATCAGAAACATATAACTTAAATGTGGGTTTGTATGGGAGGAACCTCTCCTGGTACCCCTACGATTTTGAAATTTACATGGTTGATGAATATGGATCAGAAACTCATAGTATTCAAATTTCAGTTCGATACGAACTTTTTCTAATAAGAACATTAATTTAAATGTTGGTTTGTATGGGAGGTACCGACAAATGTGCAACGTATGGTAAAAGAAAACTATGTGCAAAATTTCAGCTCTCTAGCTCAAACTGAGGGACTATTTTGCATACATACAGACGGACATGGCTAAATCAACTTGATCAGTGATTTGGGTAAGTACTGCTCACTTTGGTGAACATTTTCACTTGTTCTTTTTTCTAAAGTGGGTCAACTCGATCACATTACTCAGTTGTTCACTTGCTCACTTATGAATACTTTTCATTTGCTCATAAACAACACAGCTACTCACGAACATAATATGGCAGTTACATTTTAATTCAAATAAAGTAACTTTAAATAACAAAATGATACATAAAATAATAAAATTAATTTTTCTTCCCTACTTCATTGGGAATTCTTTGGTAAAAAAATTCGTTTCCTTTTGTTTTTCATTGGCGCTGAAATAGAAAAACTTTTATTACTTACGCTCTATGGATATTATTTAATAAATACAAGACGTACTTAATTATTTATGCTCACATATTATTATGCAAAAACAAAAGGTTTTCCACGTTTTTTGGATCGCATTGCACCGATGTGGCCACTACACAAAGGTGTTTTAACGTATGTAATATATAAGTGGGCATATTGTGCTTTGCGCTGCTTCCACCATATCAGCGGATCATCTTTGCAGCTTATTTAAACACACGACCTTTAAATCTTGGGTCTAGGATTGTGTTGTCTGCAAACAAATAGTTTGTTTCGTAGTCTTCAAAACGAATGTCCATCTCCAAGACGTTAACACCGACAACTGCATTTAAGGACTCATTCAAACTGGAGCTCCTGTTTGCCATTTTTTTGCAAAATGCCTGAGAAGCCGATTACTTTTGATTTCGTAATGATTTTCTCTGCTGAGATTTCGTTTGTTATTTGCAAATAGGGCTGCAATATTGGCAGCACGCCTTCAACTACGTCACATTCTGGCTTAGATAGTACAATATCCGGCCGCAGAATCGATACGGCTGTCATAAATACTTCTTTAAATAACACAAGCCGATGAAACATTTTGTGCCTAAAGTTCCATCGTGTCGCCACATCCTGTGTTAGCTTCAAATCTGTCAGATTTAAGCGGATCTGCGCATCATTTAGTTTTTTGAGACCTTTTTTGCTGCGATTAAAGAATTCAACGATGCCTTTGGCTTTTGTTCGCACACTTTCGATTTTGCCAATGCCTTTTGGACCATTATGTTGAGCGTATGAGCAAAGCAAGGAATATGTCGCCAATTGCCCATTTTAATCGCACCAACAATGTTGTATGCGTTATCTGATGCTATTGTCTTGACCTTGTTTTCAATCTCCAAATTTTTTTTAAATTTAAAGCAAGCATGTAAGCGGTGAGCACATTTGACTCTTTTTCTATGAAATGAACAGTTACAGTCATATAACTTTCATTGGTCATAGAGGTCCAACCGTCTGTTGTTAAGCAGAGTTAAGTTGTTTTCTTTTATGTTACCCAATTGGTTATCGCGTATTTTTGGCAACAATACGTTGGTTGGCATCTTATAACCGGACGTATGCACGACATCTTCAACTTTTTGAAGTCCGGCTATTTCACCAACGTCAAAGCATTACTTCAGCGTTCTATATACTGATATGCTAATGACGTCAACAATTGAGAGTGAGCGAATTTCGAGAGAGTAAAAGGCCCAAGTGGCGGTACCTTGTATTATTGTACCATGGGGAAGGACCGTATTAACTTGCTTAGTTTAGTGAGTAACTCTTTTTTTTGTTCACTCACTCATGATCAACCCAACACTAGTCCATGCGTTCTGCAATGTGTCCTTCTGTGTCTTACAAACTTCATGACAAACTTATAATACTATTCACTCCCGTGAAGAGTATAAAATACCAAAATACTAAAAGCTATTTTCTAAAAAACTGTTTGTAAATATTTTTCTTTCAAATATTACGCTTTTCTATGAATTATTTACGTTATCTCAGATATGATGGTGAAATATTTTCTACGCAAAAATTCCACAAATGACGACGTGAGGTAAATTTTAAACCCACACCCTAATTTTTGCGCTTTAAGGTTGGAACAGAATGGTGAAGTTGAAACTGAGTTTGAGTCTGAAGCCCGAAAAAAAATGAACATAATGCGAGGTTCATCCATTATCGCTTTTGTTTTGAATATCAATCATTACTTGTCATTTGAGAGGCAGACAGAGAGAGAGACAGATGAATTGAAGCCGAGTGAAGTTAAACTACTTTGACTTCACGGATTCAGGCTCAGCATCAGCCTCACATTGTGTTCGTTCACTTACAAACAGATGCATTTGATTTTTTGATGCAGCCTTAATACAGAAAGAAATGAAAATACTCTTGTTCACACTTAGTTATCAATAAATGAGGGCAATAAATACAATAATTACAACAACATACAAAATTTAAGAAGAAGCATAGCATTAACAACGTAAACGTAAGCAAATTTTTTTGCGTGGTTTTGTAAAAACTTATATGTATGATGACTGAAATTGAATAAAATATTTTATTGTTGAATTAATTTTTTGTGTACATGAAACCTTTCGAAGAAAATTTAAATGGCAGTAAAAACCGTATAAAAATCCGTTGCGTAGTTTAGAAGTAATCAGTCTCCAAACTTCTTGAAATTTCGACTTGCTTTCTACTATGTAATGATGATGATAATATATATTTACAATATAAAGAGGAATTGTTTGTATTTTTATTTTTATTGGATAGACTCAAAAACTACTTAACTTATTTTAAAAATTCTTTCACCTGTACCAAGCTACATTAAAAGTGAGTAACATAGGCTCTATATTATTTTCAAGAAAATTAGAGATCCCTACGAAAATTACAATAATATAACCAACAATGTAACAATGTATCAAAAATCAATACTATTTATAAAAAAATTCCTATATGCACGCACAAAAATTTTAGTACGTTTTACGTTGTTCATGCTTTGCCGCTTCTTGAATTTTGTGCTATTGTTTTTATTGTTGTTTTTGTTTTTTTCATTTATTAAGACCTTGTTTTCACTCAGAATCATGCTCAGCAAATCGCAATCATTTGCATCACTCTACGCAAGCCAAAAAATTATGAACAAACACGAACAAACAAAAGAAGGCAAAGAAAAGCGTCGGCAGAACACGAGGTGCTGCTGATACAAGCAGCTCGGCTACCTCGTCGGCATCTTCTTCCCCTTGTCAACAAACAAAAGTACCGAGAGAGGATACAGTTGCAGAAAGGCTAAGTGAAAATAAGGTCTAATTAAGCCTCATTTACACTTGGCTAGTTGGCGTGCTGAAAAGTGACGAGTATATAAACGAGCGCAGTGGTGTTTGCGCTAGTAACTCAGTTGTCAAGTTATTTTATAAACAACAACAACAGCTATTAAGGAAGCTGTGATTCACTTTGAAAATAATGGGAGAGTGTGTGTGTGTGAGAGAGTACCAACAGGCAGCGAGTAAAGTTAGACGTCTGTCAATTTTTCTCGGAGGCTTTTATCCTCGGAACTACATGATTACATTAGGCGAGTTCGCTTGCAATATTTCCAATTCGCTGGCTTTAAACCCGCCAAGAAGTAGCCAAGTGTAATTGAGAGTACATAATGTTCATTAAGATCGAATCAAGAGAGAGACAGTGTTTTTCGTCCAGAGATGCGCAAAGAAGGTATGCGAGCTTTGAAATAAGAAGAAGAGCTCGATCTTTTTGAGAGATTTGTCTAGTCTATTAATTTTATAGTTTTTGGCGTGCAAAGCAAGAACAACAAAGGGAATTTTGTACGTGGGTTTGAAAAAAATTAATCCTAAACAAAAAGATTTTCCTTTAACAAATCAAAAAAATAAATGTACCATATACCAGCATGAAATGCTAATTTAAAATACTAATTTATCTATATTTTCCACTATTTGTCTGATACATTATTTACAATCTCATCGAGTTAACTTAATAATACTTACATTTTACTCTTCTTCTTTTATTTTGAGCACTCTCGTCCACGTACACAATATGTAGACATGCCACCTTTCACCAATGTGATTATTAAAACTTTTCGTTAAACTAATCACGTTCTACACATTTTTAAAACAAATTTAAAAAATCACACATTTATTAATAACATTTGTACTTTATTTTAACATATCAACAAATTTAATTGGAAACAAATTCGAATCTTGGAAAATGACAAACTATATACGAGTAATATGCCATATCCAGCATTGCTTGCTGTTTTGCTGCTTGTTTCTTTTTGTTGAAATTTCAAAAATGTTTTTTAAAATGCAAATTTTTACTAAACACAACTGAAATGTTGAATTTTTTAAATAAAGATTACAGTGGAAATCAATGAACAACAATTGTTGGTACTTTTTTAGGGTTCCGTACACAAAGGGTGCTAACGGGACCCTATTACTAAGCTTCAGCCGTCCGTCCGTCCATCCATCCGTCCGCCCGACTCCGCTGTATCTCATGAGCCGTAATAGATAGACAGTTGAAACTTTCACAGAATGTGTATTTCTATTGTCATGATAGCATTAAATACTAAAACTAAAGTTAAAAAATTATGCACTGCGCACAGTTTTAGAAGCTTTGTTATTTATTTTGTTTCATATTTTGGTAATTTTTTTGTTTTGCAGTTGACTTTTAGGCTGTATGAATATTTCACTTTTGCTTTTGATCAGAGTTGATATGCAGTATGAATACTGATTCTACCCTAGACATAAGTCAAATCAATAATTTAATATTTGGAGCATTGCGCCTTTTGTCAATTAACTAAAACGGGTCTAAAAAAAAAAGAGCGATTTCAATTCGCCAGAAGGCGTATTCTATGACACAGTGATTTAGAATTGTGTCGGAAATTTTATTATTACTACTAATGTAAGTTGGGTTATTCAGATTTTTTTCCAATTGCTAGTCTTTTTGTTGTCAGCATGTGGTTACTTCAAGTACACAAATTAACTAGTTTCCTATCATTCATTTTATGTAAAAGTAAACCTTGGTTTAAAAGAGTTTTGTTGTGGTTTGGGAATTATTCGACATCTATCCGGTGGTAAAGGGTTGGAAGACCAGCACCTAAAAACATATTTATTGCTGGCGTTTGAAAGGGTTCGTCTGATAGCGCTGTGAAATGGTAAATTGATCCGTTTAATGTTGCTTTTGGCTGAACTTCCATAAATGCTCAGGCCTTCTAAGATAATATCAATGATCTTATTACATTGATTAATAAGTTAGCTTATTATCAAAATTTAAACCTAGGAACCCCAAATTTGATGTTTAGGGATATTTATATTTTTATAGTAGATATGAGACATTTTACATTTGCTCAGAGCAGGGCTGTTCAACCTTTTTGGTTCCTTGGGCAGCAACATTGAAGGAATCCGTAATGAGTTGGGCCGCAGGGGAAAAAAAAATATTTCTCAATTTTTTTTCCTTTCCGACAAGTTAACGAGCAAAAAAAAAAGTTTCCCCAGTGTACTTGTGCGGCGTACAAAAAAAAAAAATAAAAGTGTGGACCACTGAAATTTCTGTTTGACACTTCGACCCCGAGTTGGACAGCTCTGGTCTAGAGATAATGTGGCACCAGAATGCGGTGACCACGTTGATTGGCCAGAAAGGCCAGAGTTAATATGATTTTTAACAGAATTTAAATTTTTAATTTCGTTAAAAACGGGTATGTCGTCTGCGTAAATGATGTGCTCAATATGGTTATACTTAATCAACGAATTACTTATTTCATTAAAAGCTATGGTAAGCAGAGTAACTAATAAAGACGAGCCCTGAGGGATGTCATTGTACAAGTTGACAGGGTTTGAATAAACGAGTATAACCTACTATTGCACCGGAAAGCTTTAACGAAGTAATATATTTTGGGTCCGAATTTCCATTTGGCTACTTGCCGTAGAACGATATGAGCTCCTACTCTTTCAAATCCCTTTGCAAAATCCAGGCTAACTATACGATGTGACCACATAACATGTTTAGATGCTATTTTTCAAGCAGCCACACGTCCGAACTGAAATTGGTATGTAGCTTGAGATTTGAGAGTTTGGTTTGTTTGGCTTAGGGATTGATATGATGATCGTTTCCAATTTTGTTGAAAATAAGCTTTAATGAATATCATGTTGTGTAGGTGGATAAAGCGATTTTTAAACCTGACGGGTACGTTTTTAATAACAATTTAAAGTAATTTTATCTACGCCCGATAAGGGAGTCAATAAATTAAATTTGTTTGGCTATGGGTGAAGGGTTATTGTTAACGTAAGGATTATTCAATATTTGTGTTTTAGGGTTAGCAAAAGCAGAGTGAAAGTTTAAATCTTATGAGTACTTAGACCAAGTAGATACGAATTCGATTGTAATAATTTTAGGGTCTTAAATCATACTCTTAACCGAGATTAATGGTGTTATATGAGTAGGGCTATTGCGGCCATTTATTTTTTTATATCAGATTTAAAGGCTCTGTTAATTTTCTGAACAACTTTTTCTTTTCTTCTCTACAGAGCTTATTTATGTTATACAATATCAGGTTTTCGAAATTTGGAATGCGTTTATAAGTATACTAGCGTAGCTAGGCGCGCGTTGCTACGGCCCCGTCGTGATGTTATTGCGTGATTTTTGTAGACATTGTTCCTTTCTCGCTCTCATTTTGCCCACGCACATTTGTTTAATTTTTTGCTGCTATTGAAACCAAGCACGTTTTTGTGTTTGTGTTTTGTTTTTTGACTTATTGAACTGAATTTTCATAATTTACATGATCCTAGGGTTACTAGGAGGGGTACCTCCCACACAAACCTCCTTTTATATTAATGTTATTATTAGAAAAAGTTTTTAGTTTTTTGACTTATTGAACTGAAATTTGGACACTAAAAGTTTCTGTTCCGTCAGCCATGTAAATTTCATGATCCTAGGGTTACCAGCAAGGATACCTCCCATACAACCTCACATTAAATGACAAACTTATAAAGAGTATAAGTACAATAAAAATACAATGCCACTCAAACTT
>JBAMAV010000253.1:0-20533 GCA_037043315.1 Amiota communis
TTTAAACGAATTTTGGTCCACCTAGTATTTACTTAGTATGTATTTACCTAGTATGAACGAAGCATAAGTGTTGCTGATATGATGAAACAAAGAGAGTGGCAAAATTTCGTCTATACAATATTCATAGTAGAGATGGGCAACGAAAATTCACTCCCTCTCACAAAGATGTTTGTTGTGTCTGTCGCTCTCATGCATAACGTTGTTGTTCTCACTTGTTTGTCCAGTCCATTCATATTTTGTTGTAGTGTATGTCTTAACTATTTTCAAACAAGCAAATACAAAACAAGAAGAAGGCGAGCGAATGAGCACATAACGGAGTAATGGAATAGCATGTCGGTGACGCTAGCATACACTTTTTTCCTCTACCAAAATTTGTTAAACCCGCCTAAAGAAGTTTTCACTTCAAAAATAAAGGTATGAAAAAAATGATTTATAGTACAATTTTAAGTCTTCTCGACTTGACATAAAAACAAACTTCTTGCTTGTAGTGAATTCATAAATGAACATTTTGCAAAGGGCCGGCATATGTTATGGCCTGCAGTTGACGTCTCATCATTAATTTTCGAATGGTGTATGCAATCAAAATTACAACGATTATTAACGCTTCTCCTAAAGAAGCATGTCCGGATACAAATTTTATCTCTTTAATTCAATTAATGATTTTCCTTAAAATATTTCATTCTATTTGTAAGACATTCGATTTCAAGAATATGATTAATAGGTGACAGTTTTAATGGGTCCCAGACTATTTTTGGGATTGAACTAACATGTCCTATGTGCAATGATAATATTTCTTGGCTCTGTGACTGAATATTATGCTGAGCTACTAAGATGCTTAACATAATTATAAGACACTTTCAAAAATTTACTGTATATCTTTTCATAAAGGTGATATTTTCAGATGAGAAGATATTCAATATAGATGGACCAGATGGATTTCGCAGTTATTGGAGAGATTTGAGAAAGGAACCTGTAATATTTTCGAAGAGAAACTTTGGTGGTGGTTCCGTGATGGTATGGGAAGCGTTTGCGAAATGTGGTACACTTGAACTTCGCTTCATTAGTTCGAGAATGGATAGCTCTGAGTACGTGGGGGTACTGGAAAGAAGTGTCCTTCCATTCCTTCAGGACTATAGAGAAAAACCATTTATTTTTATGCACGATAACGCACGCATTCATACAAGTCGCCTAACTAAAGCCTTCTTGCAATCATGTTCTATTGAAGTTCTAGACTGGCCAGCGTGCTCACCGGATCTAAATGCAATCAAAGTCTATCTTAAAATCGTACACTATGTACGTATTCTGATCTTAAATGTACTATGATCATTTGATCATCATTTTTAACTTGTACGGAAATTACTCTATATAGTTTGGATGGGTGCCTACCAATTAATGGAATTTTTGCATTTATTATTTATTTTTATTTATTTATTTATTTAATTTAATTATGACAAAATACTGTCAACAAAGAACATTAAAAATACTTAAAATAAAGCCTTACAACAAATTAAGCAAAAAGAAAATAAATCTGTCTCCAACCCGGTGGGGGAAATTTATTTGCTAAATAGCTAGCTATGCCCCTACTCACAGCATGTGTGGTCAGAGACACACATTAGACACCCCATGCAAAATTATGCGTCCAGATTCAGTAACGGTGGATGGAGAATCGTAGGTGGTGCAAGACCAGAGCGTTGATAGCGGTGGGCGAAATCTCAGGAGAAAGGATGTGGTAAATTTTGTTATAATTATCACATAATACACGAAATGGATCATGTGAGGCAAAGTAAGTTGAGCACCTACCTAGAGAAAGAAGAACAAAATTCCTAGTAGTACGACTAGGGACACAGAAACTAAGTTGACTCAAAAGCCTTGGCGAATCAACAATACCAGTAATAAGTTTATGAAGAAAGCTTATTCCTAAATAAATTCGGCGATTACTCAACGAAGAAAGATCTATAAAAAAAAGGCTGCTTGAGTAAGAAGGCAAACGTACACTAGGGTTCCAATTTAAGCCCCAAAGTGCAAAAAAAAAGAATTGCTTCTGAACCTACTCAATACGGGCTTGATGTGATTTGTATTGAGGGCTCCATACGCACGAACAGTACTCGAGTACTGGGCGGACTAGAGAGATAAGAAGAAGCTTTGTAACGTAGGGATCGTTTAAGAAATGTGATGGTTAAGGCTCAGTTTAGGGTCAAAAATGACTCCGAGGTCACTGAAGGTAGAGACACGCGCTAATGAATTGTTGTCGATCGTGTAAGAAAGGAGATGAGGCTTCAGGCGATGAAAAGTCATAAACATGCATTTTGCGCAGTTAAGCTGTAGAAGATTGCATGAACACCATGAATGCAGTGATGTTAGATCATCTTGCAATCTGACTTGCGAAAGGATATCATTAAATGAGAGGCAGAGTTTGACATCATCAGCATACATCAGAACACGAGAGTAATTTAAGGATGAAGGAAGATCGTTTATAAAAAGGATAAACAGTAATGGGCCAAGATGACTTCCTTGAGGAACACCAGAAATGACATCAACCGGACAACTGGATTTAAATAACACTCGGTGAACTTAATTTTTTAAATATGAAGAAATCCAACAAAGAAGATCTTGCGGGAAAATTAAAAGGTCTAGCTTAAGTAAAATCAGATCATGATTAACGGAAGCAAACGCTTTGGTGAAGTCAGTATAAATAACACCAGTTTGACATTTTTCGTTAAAACCAAGATTTACTAAAGATGTAAATTCAAGCAAGTTAGTAGTTGGTGATCCATTCTTCATAAAACGATGTTGACACGGAGAAATAATAGATTTGCAGTAGTGATAAAGGGTTGAAGTGAGTATTTTTTCAAACAACTTTGGGATTGCAGAAAGTTTGGCAATACCTCTATAATTAGATATGTCAGCTTTGTTACCTTTTTTATGTAACGGAACAATAAAGGATTCTTCAGATAGCAGGAAAAGATGCGCTCTAAAGTGATAAATTGAAAAGTTTAAGAAGCGGCTTACACAGAGATTCCGCAGATTCAGCAGACAACTAGGTATTTTGTCTGGACCGGGTGAGAAAGTGGGTTTCAACAGTTTCAAATTTAAAAGAAGACTCTCCTCACTGATTTCAGGAGTTACAATTTGGTTACAATGGGAAGTGGAATATGGATAAAAGTTGCCAACATATGGTTTAGAGGAATAAGTGGATTGAAAGAATTTTGCGAACAGGTCTGCAATACCTAAAACGCTATGGGCTTGTTCGTTAACTAGATACATGGATGAGGGGAATAAAGAAGACTTGCGCTTTGAGTTAACAAAGTTATAAAACTGCTTAGGATCACGCGAAAATTGCAATCTACAACGTGAGAGATAGGTCTTATAACAAAGGTTATTTAATGAAAGAAAATTAGACCGGGCTACACAAAAGTTAGCAAAAGCAATAGAAGAGCCAGTAATCTTAAATTTTTTATATAACCTTGACTTTATGTTTTTCAGGTTTGAAAGCCTTCTTGTAAACCAAGGTAGCTTATATGAAACTAACGAATCTACAATATGCGGGACATTGGCAACGAAAATATTGTATACCGTTGTATAAAAAACATTTATAGCAGTAGTCATATCACTACAATTGACTAAAAAAGACAAATCAGTTCCAAGAAAGATTGCATTTAGTTGTGCAAAGTTAACATTGCGAAAACAAAACCGACGTTTGCATCTAGATGTGGGGGCTGAAGCAGGACAGGTTACAGAAAGCAAAATTTCCAATGTTGGGTGGCAAGTATCCTCAGGAAGACATAATGGTTGCGATCTTGACATAGAAGTTCCAGTAAAGTCATTACTGAACACAAGATCAAGTGATCTATTCAAAAAATTGACTACAGAGTTCATTTGAAACAAGGAGAGGTCAAACATGGTGCCCAAGAAATCATGATGTGCTGAAGGAACTAGATAACCCGATGTGCTGGAAAAGGACTAGAAATGAGTGGGAGGTTGACATAGACTAGAACGATAAAAGAGTCACGGTCACGAAGAATGTTATTAACTGAATCAATAGCACTGGCATGACTTCAATAAATTTCCGAAATGGAATTAGGCGGATTATAGGAACATGATATAAAAATGGATTCATGAGGTAAAACTAACTTCACACAAATAAACTCAATGTTGGTTGGAAAATTCAGATCGTTAAGTTCCGATCGTAAGTGTGAAGTAACAGCGATGAGGACACCACCACCGCGGCGAATAGGGCGATCGGTTCTATATGTTACGAAATTTGAACAAAAAATTTCATTACTAAGTACATCCGAGTTCAGCCATGTCTCAGAAAACACTATAACGTCAGCTACAAAGGAGAAACTATCCCTATACAAAACGTCAAGCTTACTAAGGAGACCCCCAACATTCTGATAATGAATAAAAAGAGTTTCAGAAGGCAAAATTAGTTTTTTGAGATTGTACTTGGTGAAGAAGAACTAGTGGAGGGCACATTAACAGCTGGCCGAAGATTTTTACGTCGCGGTTTAAATTCATGGACAACGGCGTGCTCAGGCTAAATTTTGCATCACAAACAATAGGAAAAATGCTGTCAGGAACATTTATTTTGAAAGAAGCAATATCACGTGGATTACAAAAATTGAACTTTTGAATAGATGCCTTTACCTTTACTTTGGCTGCTATATAAGAAACAACATCATCACAGGATGTGTTAGCTGACAATCTAGAAATGAAGACATGTCTCCGTGGAGCAACAACAATGAGGACAGGAAGGGAATTGGAAACTACAGGTGGAATGACACAAGTTAAGTCGGGTTTTGGAATAACAACAGGTGAAGCGTTCTGTACCTGTGGAGGCACTGAGAGTGATGAGGCTGAGGACAAAGATAAGTTATTTGAAGAATGAAGTGGAGATTCAGGAAATGGAAGGGAAGGCACAAAGGGCAATGATAATTGTAGATTAGGAGGGGTATTTGGGACTAGTAAAGTATTAGTAGACCGAGGTGAGTTTGAAGGCATGGAAGAATGGATGGAAGGAGGCATGGGGGAGGCATAGAAGGTTGTATGGAAGAAGGCATGGAAGAAGGAACTGAAAGTGGATTACTATTGTGGGACAGGGTGAAAAGGAACGCAAAGGAAGTTCAAAATCATAATTCCCAAGAAGATCAGCTGAATTATCAAAAGCAGAAGACAATTGAGAAAAAAGACTTTTAAGCATTAAGAACTGGTACATACCCGAAAAATCTGTCTTTTATAACAATCTGGACAAGACCATCTGGTACCACCACAGGCAGACTTATTTCCATATAGCCTGTCATGGTCTCTTCCGGTCAAGCCAGCACATTTAAAATGAGCAATATTATTGCACATCCAACATGTGACTGCTTAATTTTTTTCCGAATCAAAACAGTCCTTAATAGCGCATGAACCATTGCAGCAGTACATGATTGAAAAAAAAAAAGTTTAAAATAGTAATAAATAGGAAATAAAAAAAAAAATATTTTTTATAAAAATCCCACTGGGGCATTAAAGTGAAAAAGGCGTTGAAATTCCTATTGGGATTTATACCCAAAGAAAAAAAAAATAACGGACAACGTTATGAACAAACAAACAAACAAATAAATAGGTGATGCTGTTTATGAAAATATAAACACACAAACATGGATATGCTAATTATGCAAAAACAATGCAGTTGCACTTGATAAGATGCTTAAGAGCAAAGAAAAAAGAAATCAAAAACAGAGAAAAAATACAAAAACAAAACACAAGCACCAAATCAAATTTATAACAAATTTTGCAAAATACACTTTAGTGCACAACTAAATAAGCAAAACACGATCAAATAAATATTACCTGATATAAAGTGTTATAAATTAAAAAATTAAAAACAGTTAAACGATTTAAAAAGTAAGATAAAACAAATAATATCACAGAGTAACAAAAAGCACGTCACGCTCACAAGAGAGTTCTTTCTTCTTTCCTATCTTGCCGATAATAATGTGTAAACTTCTTTAAGCTCGGCATCTGACCTTTTCCCTGGGAAAACCAAAGTTTCATATAGGTTATCTTTTATTTTAGATATTTGAAGTTTCAGTTGAGGACTGATTTGTTGACGTTGCATGACCATTTTGCAATACATTTTCACTTAATGGCGCATTACTCCCTGTCGATGAATGTGTACTCTGTATGCATATCGGTTCTAAAATGGTATTTCTTTTATTTATTAAATTTCCAAGTTGAATTCCAAAGTCATTTAACAACAAAGGTGAATCAGTACTGCGTGGTAACTCTATATCACTGCTCTTACTCGTATTAGTTAAAAGATAGAGCTGCTCATCCCTTTCTATGCGCTTTCTCCGTACTTCATATTTTTTTGTAAACGCCTTAGCGATTTTTGTTTGGGACACTGTACAACTATAAGACAATGCCTCATTATTCTCCAATTGTCTCTGCGAGCCTTTTAATTTTTGAAGCTTAATAACAAATCTTTTTAATTGCTAGCCATATCCCTTTGCAGCTTAATTCAAACAATTCAAGCGATTTAATCGCTTGCACAAGACGCTTCCTATGTATCCCAGCTTCATCGACCGAGTCCGAGTGAATGTTTTGCAAGGCAGGCTAATCTCTAACCTTACACAAAGTAACGTAAACAAAATTTTTGTTTTAAACAAAAACCAAAGTTTAATGTAATAATTAATATGTAATATGATAATATTATATACATATGTACACGCATAAGTTGAATGATCTATTTAAAAAAACTGTGAAAAAATGGCACTTATTCATAGTCGTGTCATTAAGTTAATACTAACAAACCCTCAACTTAACTTTAAATACCAACTTAAAAATTGGTTTTATTAATAGTCGAATTTTCAGTTGCTGCTAACTAGAAACAACTTGTTAAAAAGCTTATATACTTTTAGGATAAATAAAAACACGACATGTTTGCTTTGTGCAGGAACTAATGCTGGTTGAATGATGCATGATCAAACGAATGCTTCGAACGAGATCTGAATAGAGCATGAAAATTTTGATTTCGAAAAAGCACGGAAGAAAGAAGTTTCAGTCAGCTCTAGTTAAAGCAAGTATAATGTTTGTATGGGTGCATGTTATGCATGCAAGTATGCACATACATAGATTATATATACTTGACGATGGTATATTCATAAAAACAACTGTACATACATTTTTTTTTTATTAAAAACGAAAGTAGATTGAGAGGCACAGAATTATCGAACTTATTTATTCTTTTATTATTATTTAACCCTAGAAAGACGTCCATGATAAATTTAAAGAAGGTAGCGCCAGTAGTTAACAGTTATTAGGATCGACCAGTGCTCGAAATTCGACCACCGGAAGAAAGACAAAAAGTATTTAATCGTATGACAAACTCAATTCTTTTTTTTTTTCTCTTTAAAGAGAATTTGATTTGTAAGACAATTATTGAGTATATTTAATAACGTTCGACCATTTCGTTTATCGTATTTGCTTCTTATTAAATTAATTTTTGGCAACACAAAATATATGTATGTATATGCGTAAGTATTTAATTGAAGATCACAGTAAGAATATGTATATATATTTTATGATATTATTTACTATTTATTTTATATTTCTCTTATATACCCTTATTGCGCACAACGATCCTGTGGCTGAATTATCGTTGATTCTTCTTTCTTTTATTTCACCCACGCGTAGGCACATACCTAAATTTGCCCGCGAACATTGCTATATTTGCATGAGAGAGAGAGAGAGAGAGAGTGAAATAGAGAGAGAGAGATGAAGATCATGTGTTTGTGTAGAGTGTAGGTATGTATGGCTTTCTTAAAGTTGTATTTGTGAAAACTATCTAACAGATTTTAATAAAAAAAATATTGGGCACATCTACAAATGAAAATCTATCGAATGGTATATTTTTTTTATCAAAATTGATGAAATACTTTAGGCGTAAAAATTACCATAAAAACCTGTTGCCGTATTTATATTATGGTGTGGTTGTCTCTCAAGAATTTACTTACACTATTCTTCTTCTACATTCATAAGCTGCACAGCACTACCATATCGAGCCCTAATCGCGAAAAATAAGTGGCGACAAAAAGCTAATTTTACAGGAGAAAGTTTTTTTCATCTTTTTAAAATTCTTTTGGAGAATGTCTGTAAAACTGTAAATGTGGTCTATGGTCTATTACAAACTAATTATTAATTTTTAAATTAATTTTTTGGTTGAAAATAGAATTTTTGGCGCTTACTTCTTTTTTCGTGGTCACTATTGCAGCATCTCGGACTGGCGCTTATGTTAAATGAGTTTCAATGAAACTTTATTTGTTTTAATATACAGTTAATTTCTAAACGTCTTCTTCATCTGTTTCATTTAATTTGTATTTGATGAGTTTGCATCATTTAAGATATTCGTTATGAAAGCTTGAAGGAATACATTTTCTAGCGCAAAGTGATTTTAAATCAACTTTGAATTCTTTAGGGTACATAAAACGAGGTACCCGCTCAGTGGATGGATTTAACTCAATGTTCAAACTTTCTATTTTGCTAATTTCAAAGTAGCCGTAATTAATTGTAATATTATTTTTTTCAAAAAAGACAGTGCAATTTAACTAAATTCAATTTTACATTTTTTGGTAGAACAATATCGGAAAACTTCTTCCAATTTAAAAAATCTGAATGTTTCAATGTTATGCATTCATATCCATAAGGGATATGTTCTGGCACTATGAATAACTGAAGGTCACTCACTACAGGAGTCCACACAGTGCGGTTTCGAATGAAAGATTCTATTGTACTGTGAATTCAATCAATAAGTAAGCAATTTTAATGTTTTTAATGTATATGGATGTGTAAATGTAGTGAGCAATCATTGTTAACATAGCTTTGTTGCGATTTTATCCCGCACATCTGTCGCAATATAAACTTAATTCTTTTACAGTTCGCCTCTCATCTAAGCGATGTAAATACTTGTACAACGCTGTACAAATTTAATTCCAGCATAATTTTCTAAATATGCCGCGAACAAGCTTATGAAACGCATCAGTGTTGCGAAAAATACATGATAGGGCTGATGAAGTGTTGAGAGGATTGACGGCACTCAATTGCACCAATCGTGATCCCTTTCTAATATACAAATTGTTAAAGAAAATTGGATGACAACACAAAACAAGCATGGACAGAGCAGTTAAAAGGAGAAAATAACACCATTAATAGTTTTTTTGGTCTTTTGTATAGCCGATGCGATGCTTTAGAGACTTTGCAGTCGTCACGTGGTACACAATCTCGACGCACAGAAGAAACCATGCAAATTCTGTAATGGCTCACACGCAATTTTCTTCTGTGAGAAATTCAAAGCATTGGATATTGAAGCACGCAGAAATCTATCGAAAACAAAAGGTTTATGCTACAACTGTTTGAGTGATATACATCAAGCAAATCAATGTAATTCAACATATCGTTGGCGAACGTGTAAAGGCTAGCACCATTCTCTTCTTCATATGAATCGATCAACTTCAGTTGATAATATTTTAACCACCAATCAACCACCACCAAATTTGGATTATAACATTCAATTGAGGGTGAGTCAATTCCAGCGGTACTCATCACTTCGTCACAAGTGTCGTACTTGACGTGGTGACGCTTTCTCGGGCTTTTGCTTAAACGCGAATACTAATGGTTTGTGGTCCGTTTGTACGATGCAAACACTACCTTCAATCATGTTTTTAAAATGTCTGATTGCTTGGTAGATGGCGAGTAGTTCCCGATCATACGTGCTCTATCGTTTTTGCGTTTCAGACAATCGTTTCGAGTAAAAACCAAGTGGCTCGAGCTGTCCGTTGTTCACCTGATGTAGGGCAGCCCCTACCGCAAAATTACTTGCATCCACTTGCACTGCAAATTTGGCCGTCGGATGTGCTAACGTTGTTGCTTCAGCGAGGTCCTCTTTGCACTGTTTAAAAACCTCCTCTACCTCTGTCGTCCAGAGAATTAGCGTCTTGTCCCTCTTTTTGTTGCCATCAACAAGTGCGCGTAGCTTTCCTTGTTTAAATGCTGCATTTGGTAAAAAGCGGTGGTAAAAATTTAGAGTAGCGAGAAAACCCTTAAGTTCGCAAGCCAATTTCATCATCATCATTTGGAGCTACAGCTCTTTGTGAGCTTTGGCCTGATGAACAATATGCCTCCATGTTACTCGATCTTTAGCCGCCCTTTTTCAGTTTTCCAGTTGTAGTTTCTTTAGGTCTTCATTTAGTTCGTCCATCCATCTTGATCTTGGTCTTCCCCTTGCTTTGTCGTTGAATGACATCGCTTCTAGAATTTTTCTTTGCGCTCTTGATTCGTCCATTCTTGTCACATGGATTAGATGTTCAAGTTCGTTGTTCCATCTTATTTTCCATTTCATCAGGCCCAGTTTTCACTGCGCCGAAAATTTTTCTTTCGAAAGTCAGCAATTTTGTTTTGTCTTGTTCGCTAACAGTCCAAGTTTCAGCTCCATAGCACAAGACTGGTCGCACCAATGTCCTTTACAGTGTTAGTTTGCAGGATCTGTTAAGCAGTTTTGATTTAGAGAGTTTTATAAGTGATGCGAAAGATCTACTGGCTGCTTGTATTCTTTCGTTAATTGTTACGCTCATTGAGTTGTCTGCTGTCAGTTTGTAGCCAAGATATGTGAATGTGCTTTCTACTTCAAATTCATATTTTCCAAGCTTAATTGTTTTTAAGGTTTGTCTGTTTTTCGATCTGGACATGAGCATATATTTGGTCTTTTCTTCATTGATTTTTAGTCCAATTTTTTCTGCTGCCAGAGAAAGTGGTTAAGAGTTCGTTTTTATTTCTACTTACTATTGCAATGTCGTCCGCGTATGCATATAATTGTATGGTTCTGTTTAATATATGTCCAGTCCGTTTGGCGTCGCACACTTTATCTATTGCGCAGCACAGCAATAAACTAAAAATTGTTGAAGAGAGTGTATCGCCCTGATGCACGCCGTTCTTTATGGAAAATGCTTCTGATTTTATGTCTTGCATCATAATTTTTGATATGGTGTTACGCAAGGTCATCATTATTAATTTTATTAATTTTTCTGGGATTTTACATATTTTAAATGCTGTAGGAATATTCAATCTGTTTATAGTATCGAATGGTTGTTTGAAATCAATGAATAACAAATGTACGTCGATGTTGTGTTCGTAACATTTTTCTATTGATTGCTTGATTGAGAAGATTTGGTCTCTCGTCAATCTTCCTGTCCGAAAACCGCATTGATATTCCGGTAGTATTTTTTCAGCGTATTGTATGAGTCTGTTGTTGAGGACTCGTGATAGAATTTTGTATGTTGTGTTGAGAAGTGAGATAAGCCATGTTGATTTTGATGCTGTATTGCCTTAGACGTTCTAAAACCATACGGAGATGCTTTTCGTGTTGTTCGACGTTCTCGGATGCTATGTAAATTGTTGTCGTTGTATACAACAACGAAGTCAAAATCGTGAAATACCTGGTTCATGAACCTTTGGAACGTTTGGGCTGCGTTCCGAAGTCCAAATGTCATGGCGTTGAATTCAAATAAGCCAAAAGGGGTGATCATCGCTGTTTTTTGGCGGTCTTCGGTGTCGATTGGTATCTGATTGTAAGCTCGTTCGAAATCCAATACTGAAAAGATTCTTTTTCCAATTAGTGTTAATGCGAAATCTTGTATGTGTGGTATCGGGTAACGATCTGGTGTTGTGATGGCATTTAGACGTCAATAATCGCCGCATGGCCTGTAGTCGAAATTCTTTTTTGTTACCATGTGTAACGGACTTGCCCAATTGCTGCTGCTTGGTTGGCAAATACGAAGATTGAGCATTGTGTCGAACTCTTTCTTGGCAATTGCCAACATTTTAGGATTTAGACAGCGTGGTCTGGAAAAAACTGGTTGACCTTCAGTAATAATTTGATGACTTACCACTATTTTGAATGAACCCAATTGACGTTGTTTGTCTGGCAATATCGAATCCTTGAACTCAGACAATAGATTTTTGCAGTTTGTTCCATTGGCTATTGTGCTGACGCGTTCCTAATTCGCTAACGATGATGTACATCTGACAAATAGCTCAATTTTTTCATCAATCAGCTTTTTGTTTTTAAGATCGACTTACAAACTGTAGTGTGTTAAAAAATCAGCTCCTATGAATGGCCGTGTGACATTTGCGACTAGAAACTCCCAGTCGAACTGTCTACGTAAACCTAAATAAACTGTTACTAATCGCTTGCCATAAGTGCTGATTGGTGTACCGTTTGCTGCATACAGTGTGTATGAATCAGGTTTATTAAGCTTGTTTTGAAATGATGTAGGTAATATGGAAACATCGGCTCCTGTGTCGATCAAATTTTGCCTTTAGTGTCAGTGAGGAATAGACGGCAAGTTAAACTATTTCCCACTACGTTGGCCGTCATTGGCGGTTTGTAGTTTCCCGAAGTCGACGGTTGTTGCTCATTCCTTCTGCTAAATTCGCATGGATCAGAGCATTTGCGTGCCTTAAGACCAAATTTCCGGTGATAGTAGCAAAATGGTTGTTTAGAATTGTCGCGCGGTTGTGAGCGTGAATGATTTTCCCATTCTCGTGGCTTTTCTTGCCTTCAAGTCAGTGATTTCTTTCCGCAAAGCATTTCATTCTTGTGATTATTGATACCGACGGGAATTTCATGACCTCAATCATTTTTTCCGCTTGACTGGCCCATTGGTAGGCGTTGTAGCCATAGTGTCTGAAGAACTTCATCGGTTATTGCTTTACCTGCCAGATCTTTCATCTTTTTTAGTAATTGCGACGGCTTGTCGTCACCAAGTTCAATCTCCTTGATCAAGCGCTGCAATTTGCGCTGCTCAGATTCGGAAAATTCCTTGAGAATCTGGTTTTTGAACGCCTCATACTTGCCGGTAGCTGGCGGATCACGCAGCAAGTCTGTAACCATTTGTAGGTATTTTGAATCAAACATAGCAATTGCGTGGTCATACTTTGTTTGATCAGACACTATACCGGAATTACGAAACTCCGCTTCAAGTTGAATAAAATAAATATCCGGGTCGTTCTTTATGAATGGCACTGGTTTAATCGACACACGTGAGATGAACTGCGGTGTAAACTGATCAGTTTGTTGATGGATCCCAGCGGCTTGTTCCGCCATGTTTTTTCACTAACACTTGTTGTTAACGTTTGCTGATGCCGTGGCACAGGTTGCGATGTAGTCTTGTTTTTAAGATTGCGTCAGCTCTTTCGTCGTGGTCACCAATTGTAAATTTAATAATCATATATTTAATATTTCTGCATAATTTTATTAATTGTAAGTTCCTTAATTATATATTTAATATTTCTGAATAATTTTATTAGTCTGTACTATATGTTCTATCTTGTTGTCTTATCACCGCGTCACTTTTAAGAGTTGTCGAATTCTTTATCTTTTCGAGGTCCCCAAAAGGGTTGCCAAAACCTCATTATGTGTTCGGGTCATGTGACGTCTTTGGTCATGTAATCCGCCTCAAGCTTTTCAAAGGCAGCTAGCTGACATTCATTTAAGGAGATCTTAATTTTCTTCGAAGACGAAGCTGATACTTTACCGAACTCACCTCTAAGGATATTGGTGAGTGGTTTCGCTATTCTTGCATAGTCACGAATAAAGCATCTGCAGTATCCTGTCATCCCCAGAAAAGAACGAATCCCTGTTAACGTTGTTGGCTGAGGAAAATCTCGAATTGTTTCAACCTTTTGCCGGCAAGTCTTGATACCGTTGTCTTGTGCTCATTGCATTTCATTATTATTATTTCATAGTTTTATACTCTTCACGCAGTGAATAGCATTATAAGTTTCTCAAGAAGTTTGTAACACACGGAAGGAGACATTGGAGATCTCATAAAGTATATATATTCTTGATCAGCTCGAAAAGTCGAGTTTATTATTAGCAAAACTTTTTTGTTTTTTTTGACGTGCATACGTCTATATTTTGGATACCAGGGGGTAAACCTAAAAAATTGATGATAGGCAAAATAGGTATACAGTTTGGTGTTGTAGTTGCAAAACTATTGTCTAATTACACCACTCGATAGCTAAAGGATCAAAGAATTGATTACGTTAATTAGGGCTGTGTTACATTGCGGTGGGCGGTGTGGGATGCGTCGCACTTTTGCCTTTTTTTGGCTGTAAAAATTTTCATCCAATTTGTTGTATTTGCTTTTGTTGTTGTTTTGTGTGTATTTTGTTTCTGTTCTATGTATATTTTTTTCCTATCGCTTTATGCACATTGACTTTTGTTATTGCTGTTTGCTTTATGTTTTTTCTTGTTGCTTTACTTTTTGTTCCAATCACCAATTCGGTTTTCGAGCAGGACATGGTACTGTTGAACAGCTGCACAGCACCACCGACCATATATTGAGGGCACTAGATGGAAAAATGTTCTGCAGTGCAGTCTTCCTCGACATCGCTCAGGCCTTTGACCACATGTGGCATCAGGGGCTACTGCAGAAGATCAAAGCCGCTCTACCCTCGCACTACGTTGCTCTGATACGGTCCTACTTTGATGGTCGTTCTTCAAGGGTATAAGTAGGGGTGACACAGTCATCTCCACACCATATGGGTGCAGGCGTGCCCCAGGGAAGCGTGTTTGGACTCTTCTTATATTGTTTATTTGCCGCAGACATGCACGTTCCTGATGCCGTTACTCTCGGAATCCCACCTAAGTCCCTACTCATAGTAACGTATGCAGACGATGTTTGCTTCATGGTGAGTAGCACATGCAGCGCCGCAAGCGCCCTAGTCCTGCAGAATTACTTAGATAAACTGACTGCTTGGGCTCGGAGGTGGAACGTTCAGCTCAACCCGACCAATAGTAGCAATGTCTGCTTCACGCTTAGAAGACGTCCCCCACCCGTTGTCTTCAATGGAATGAACATGGAGCAAAAATCTGAATGCAAACACCTGGGTCTAATCCTGGATAGGTGGCTCACTTTTCGAAAACATGTACAAGTCACAGTTGCGACTTGTAGAAGCAGACTGCGTCACCCCCTTTGGCTACTATGGAGAAGAAGCAGCATGTCGCTGTACAATAAGAGGACAGTCTATTATTAAGTTATCGCGCTGATATGGAGATATGGGATTCAAATATGGGGGACGGCAGCCAGGTCCCATCGATTGAAAGTGCAAAGATTACAGAACTACGCACTGCGCACAATCACTGGCTGTCCTTGGTATGTTAGGAACAGTTGCATTCACCACGATCTAGACGCAGCCTATGTTGACAGTCAGATCAATTTCCTTTCAAGTCGGTACACTGATAGACTGAAGAACCACACGAATAGACTGGCAAGGAAACTTGTTCACTCCACCCCAATACAGCAACTGAAAAGACGTCACTTTAATCACCTATTACTTAACATTTAATCCATTGTAAATATTGTAAATACAAATAACACTGTAAATTAATATTAATTGGCGATCACTTCATGCTACCTCATAAGGTATTTGCACCTTGATTGGTAGTAGCTCAATAAAAATGCATGCATGTTTAACAAAACAAATACATTTTGATGATTATTATCATCATTATGATTACAGAACTTAATCATTTCATTTTTACTTATTTATATTTATTGTTTGAAATTAAGTGAGCAGGTAATTGAGATCTAATGTGTATGAATGCAGTAACAACGTGCTCATTCTTTTAACTCTTTTTCTTTGGTTAAGCGTGATCAGCACTCATTCACACAAAAGGAGACATCGGTTACCCCATAAAGTATATAAGTACATATATTCTTGGTCAGCTCGACAAGACGAGTTTATTTAGCCATATATCGCAATATGAATAGCTTCACTGATTGCAACAAAATTAATATTAACATATTCGAGATGAATTTACTGATCAAAAACCCAAAGATGGGTGGTGTGTGTCTTTTAAAAGTAAAAGTTAATGGTATCCTCAAATTAATGCTCTGGTGTGTATACATCCATTAGCATTTTTCTTATCACAGACCAATTATTCATAACATTATAATACAGTAATTATTTGTTTACTTAATCCTGAGCCTGACGAAAAGAAATTTAGCCATCACAAATAAAACAAGAAAAACCGAAGGACTTTTTAGTTAAAAACGCTTATAACACACATAGACGTATCCACGCAAAACAGACGGCCGTGTCCACGACACAGTCACACCTTTTTTTATGCTATTTACAAGCATAACAAAACGCTGTAATACATCCAGCAGACGGCTCCATCTTGTCTTGCAATCTAGTATTAATTTTAGCTCTTTGTTATGCTCAGTTTTAACAAAATTTTGAAGAAGGTCGTTTTTGGTTATTGACTTTCTAATCATGCACACAATTTTTCTAACTTTTGTTATTATGGAATTAAATGTTTTTATCTGTGTACCGGCTTATCACTTGCAAAAATAATTCGGCCATCGTGCCTTCAAAATCATCGAATTCTGTTTCACTGTCATCGGAATCATCACCTGTAAATTGTATTTAGAAGATATATGTATCAGAAATGTAAGCAATTAAATTACAAAATAAGTTCTACGAGCTTTTAGTTCGCGATTCTGCTTCATAAATACAAAACGTCTACAATTGCCAGTTCCAAACCGTATGCAAAACACAACTGCTGATAGGGTTCTTTAAGCCTGCCAACCTTTACCATCAAGCAAAAATGGAACCCTCGTCAGATCGCACCCAGTTTCCATTTTGATCACGAATGGGGCAGTCAGTTACAATTGGTGGATTCATGTGGTCTTGTGCTCTCCAAACCGCAAACTTGCTACTCTATGGAGAAAGGTTCACAATGAAGTGCCTTTGAATTTTACGATCCTCAGTCTTGAGAGCATTGCTTCAATGTTTTTTTAGCAGTCTTGAGTCTTTGTAACGATGCTGGAGATCAACTGACCTGCCATTCGCATCTTGGCCAGCGTTTTTCTAAGACTAGGCGTTCAATTTCCGCATTAAAATTACAGTTTTCTCAGGGCCAGGTTGTACAATCAGTGTCGTGGCAACAGCAGCGCTCGCAATGGTTATGTTCAAATGGTCCATTGAGTTGTCAATGTCAGTTCCCGTATCAAGTTTTTGTCTCGTACATATGTGGGAGCTGACGTATTTTTTTATACCTGAGCCAATCAGTTTTCCATTAGGTAAGCATTAAAGAATGATCACTTATTGCGGTACGCTCCGGTAAGTGAAATGTGAATATATAAACATGGATGATAACAACGTTGAACATTAATTTGAGGTTATCAGATGACAGGAGGGAGTAATAAATCAACAAGAGCAGGTAATTCAACAACTGCATCAGCACAACTACAACAGAAAATTGAATAATTGCAACTGGCTCAAAAACAACAGGTTTAGCAATGGCAGATTCAACAGCATCAGCTTCAACAATACCAACAGGATCTACTAACTCCAAAATATATATTAACACAGTTCCGACAGCTAAAATGCCGTAACAATGACCATACTGCGATGGCGTTTATATCATAAACAGAAGCTATAATGGCACTGCCCCGCGGGTAATATGCAGCTGATGAACTAGGCGATTTCAACAGTGGTAAACGAAAAGATAGCTGGTAACTATGTCACGGAACTGGGAACCGGTTCTATGTGGGAACAGATCAGGAGCAAGTTAATAGAGCACTTCAGCCCAAGGACAACGTATGGAGACATTTTCAACAGATGCAGAAGTATTAATGCGAATGTTTTGAGAGGGCAAAATCAGAATTAGATGAAATAAAGTGTATCACTAAAAGTGTTGGTTAGCGCCAAACACAAGGACGGCTGGACCGATTTTATTGAAATTTAGTTTAGTTGTACTTATTGGGTCAGGTGGATGGTTATAAACTATACTTGGACCCGGTAGGTGGCGTAGTTTTGGATATACAGATAGTTTTTTGCTTTGCATATAAAAATTGGAGACATATTTTAAAATCAATCAAGTCGCCTTTGTCAAATATAGCAGGAAATTATGTCAATATTAATATTTGATTCGTCTGATTTTTCAAAAATATCAAGAGAACAGTATCACCCACTAACATTACGTCGGAAGCGTAAAAAAACACACCAGCAAATACTAACTAAATATTCTCAAATAAGGGATTTGGATGATCCTAGGGCAGTTCATTATAACTATAGGTAAAAAAAACAGCAACAGCAAACACAACATGATATTATATCACAACAACCACAACAGTAGGGGAGGGGGCCCAGTTGTGACGCGGGTTTTAAAAAAAATTAAAATTTTTTCCTCAGTTCCGGAAAATGAAAAATTAAGAAGTTTAACATTTAAATATTAACCAAACGCAACTTTTTTCCAAAGAAAGTATGTTTATTTGAGTTACTCAAAATATTTTGGAACAAATTTATTCAGGATAACTTTTTTTAGGCCGAAAAAAAGTGGCCCAGTTGTGACGCACCTCAAGAAATTCACTGAAAATGAGAAAATATGAAAGGAATGTCACACCAATTGTTGTGATTTAATGATTTATTTATTATGAAGGCCTTCAATGGCAAAAATAATGAAAAATACAAAAGAAAATGGCCTTCAATGGCCATAAATGACAACGATTTTTATTCATCATCGTCATCGAAATATTCCTCGTCGTCGTCCACGTCACTTTCGCAGTATTTGCAAGTGAAATAACTTGCCTGCATGTTGGCGCACTTCAAATGAACTGAACGCTTGCATACATTGCAATTGATCGTGTTGGCAGCGGTCAATTTCTGCGGCAACAGCTTTAGGCAAATGATGCAAAAATCTGTTTCTTCATCAGATGGTGGTGATGTTGGTTTGACGCGCTTGGCCGCTCGTGATGGTGTTGCTCGCTTCGTCACAACCGGTTTTTTGCCTTTTTGTGTATGACAAGCAAATTTTTTATAGACACCACATAATCACATAAATCCATATAGAATCACAAAATATACGACAAATACAATATTTTGATGCATTACACTCACCTTTTCACTGTTAATTTCACAAAATTTTGGTACTTTGAAAAAAATCAAAATAACTTTTTCGCATGATTTTCAACACGATGTTTGGTGCGCGTATACACAATGCGACTATTAACGTTGGTGTCTGTTCAAAAACTGCAGAACGTCAAACGAACATGATTGGCAGTGCTCAAACTGTCATTCTCATACCGCATGTCAAAAATATTTAGCTCAGTCACAACTGGGCCTGCGTCACAGCTAGGCCCCCTCCCCTATATTTATAAGCCACGATATTATACTAGCAAACTACAGCAAATTACTAATAATGGTAAATCACAACAGTACTACTGTTGTGTCTAATGCCATGTTGAGTCAGTTGTATTGATATTTATTTATAAAAGGCAAGCGTCCGCTTGCTTTGACTTTAGTTTTCATAATGAATATTTATTTGAAAATTGACATTGACTTAAGCTAAGAACAAAGAGCGATTAAGCAAAGAATGGAAAGCGCTAGCGTTATAATGCAAGTGTAAGTATATGTGCGAGCACATGCTCTTATGGATATATACTCTCAGTATCTATGTACTTTAAAGTATATAGTACATTCTTTGAGTGGACTAAACTGCAAGCGCATCACATTCGATATGCGCTGACATAATGCTATTGGAATGTGCATTGCCATAAGTGTTTTGATTTAAGTTTATGTATTTCTGTATTTATATTTAAGTTTGCATGAGTACGCTACACCTCCCTTTTTAGAAAAATAACGTAATCTATGGTTATTTATATTAAATGTTAGTAAAATATGTAAAATAAATGTTATTCGTTTTTAGGGTTCCGTAACCAAAGGGTGCTAACAGGACCCTATTACTAAGCTTCCACCGTCCGTCCGTCCGTACGACTCCGCTGTATCTCATGAAGCGAAATAGCTAGACAGTTGAAATTTTCACAGAATGTGTATTTCTATTGTCATGATATCAACAAATACTTATACTAAAATAAAGTTAAGAAATTAAAGGGGTCTCCATACAAGAAACATGTGCTCCAATATGCATTTCGACAGTTTTAGAAGCTTTGTGATTTATTTTGTTTTATATTTTGTTAATTTTTTTGGTTTTTGTAGTATACTTTTAGGCTTTATGAATATTTTGAAAAAGCTTTTTGTCAATTTTATAATAAATGCATATTCATTCAGGTGTGTCATGGAAATCTCTTTCGCCTCAATTTCAACCAAATCACTGTGTCATAGAATTCGCCTTCAGGAGATTTGAAATCTCCCGTTTTTTTAGACGCATTTTGGTTAAATTCTCCCTTATGTACAGTTATTAAATTTAAAAAAAGTACCCACAATTGTTAATTGTTTTCCACTGTAATCTGCATTTAAATAATTCAGCATCTCAGTTGTGTTTTGGAAAAATTTGCCTTTTACAAAACCGTATTTGATATCTCAACAAAAAGAAACAAGCAGTAAAACAACATGCAATGCTGGACATGACATATTGCTCGCATATAATTTTTGTCATTTTCGAATATTCGAATTTGCTGGCAATTCAATTTGTTGATATGATAAAATAAAGTCAATAAGTCCTTAGAAAATCTAACAGATAGTG